>VDFB02233633.1:355343-403644 GCA_007258455.2 Sequoia sempervirens | reverse complement strand
CATTCTTGTCGAAGTTGTTTGGGAAAGATAGAGGTAGAATGTACTGCAACAATTATAAAATGATCTTTTCATTATTTTTTCAATAGTAAACATAATATACTGAAAAGTACATGTAGTATACAAGTGTATAATATACCAGAATAATTACCTTAATGAAGGTATGCCAATCATGTGTTTTCATCCCTGACCCAAATTCACCTTTCTTTGTTATGATATTGTTTATGTTCGCAGCAAATCCTGTGGAAAATTGAATTTTTCGTATGACTTCTTTTATAGCATTGCTTTGCTGCTCCATTAATAACCAAGGAAGGGCACTTATATTAATTTGGTCTCCATCGCTATTCAATTGAATGACATTTTTCATTACATGATTGGCTTCCTGAATGTCACTACAAATTTTGACAATTTTTTCTTTGTCATGCCTTGCATCCAATATTTTCCATAACGTTTTTGTTATATTCTTTCTGATATGCATTGTATCAAACAAATGCACAATTTGTAGCTGCTCATAGTAGGGAAACCTACTAAATTATCTAGGATAACTTTTCAGTCTCTGTGGAAGCCGACCATTAATGCCTTGACGACCTTCATGAAGCATATAAGTTAAACAAATTAACAACGACAATCATTGTCAATTACAGCATGAGTAAACACAAAACAATATAAAAATATAAATTCCAAACATATCATATATGATAGATAAACAATTTGATTTGATGTATAACCTTGACGATTAATTCTATTATATTCCAACTTCCATAGGCGAGGTGTCATTCTTCATGGTTTTGATGTACTTTCTTATTTCCCATTGAAAAGATGTTTTTTAAGTAGTTCGATACTTATGATTTATGTGGAGGAAGTGTCTATACTCATCAAACACCTGCTTTCCTAAACTTGTTGAACGACGAGATTTCATCTTTGGACCACAAATTGGACATGCAAAATTTCCCTTTGTTTGAAGACCTGCAAGATCATATATAATTGGATTAAATATGTCAATTTTTTTAGTGCTATCATAATGAATAGATTATTTAAAAATATGCATGATATCTGCTTCATAAGAGGTAAATAACCGTTAAAGTTCAATAGAACATTATAACATACCACAAAAATGTGTTAGCCCTAGGGCATCATGAATTGTCTATACAAGCATTACATGGAATTGAAATTGTCTTTTGTTCTATTGGTCTAGGAAGCGTCATACATAGTGATGTGATTCCCTTAACTTTAATAACTTCTAGATGGATAAGAGCAGTATATACATTGTATCTTGGCAGTACTTACCTAGTTGAATAAACATAAACATTACATAATTATTATAATCATTTTCTTTTGCAATATATATAAATTAATGTACATGACGCTATTAAATGAAAAAATATGTCATTATCTGACAAATAAGACAAATGAGATGCTACTACGTTAAAGAAAATTGATGTAAACAAATACCTGGAACAATCATTGACAACATTATGTGCTCCCTCTTTATTGACATCCATGGAGGAATGTTATTGTTGATAACAAAAATAGGCCACACCAAGTAAATAGATCTCAGCTCTCCAAATGGATTGACACGGTCCACTGCCAATGAAAGCCTGAGATTACAAGGTTCTTCTTTAAAGTGTGGCCATTTTTCCTCCATTTCCCTAAATGCATAACCATCTGCAGGCATTCGAAGAATGTCATCTCCACTTCTATTCATTGCATGGTAATCCATAATTTGCGCTAAGCTTTCGCAACTAAATAATCGTTGCATATGTGGAATAATGGGAATATAACGAAGAACCTTGCGAGGCACCTTTTTTGTTAGTTGATTTGTTCAATATCTATTGATATGAAATTCCAAGCATTATGTTGCAAATTCATGTTGTTTATGATATATAATATGATCATTGGGGCATGCATCTATTGCTTGATACGCCATTCCAATATCTTTCATAATGCCAAATAAATCTCGGTATGAGCGAGGTAAAATATTTGATGGTGGTAACAAAAATTCATCAATCAATCTACAAAAAAAAAAAAATTGTTAATATAAATAATATTAATGGTACATATTTCATCCTTTATTTACTAGTGATGAACTAACAATAATTAAAATAGATAAAAAGATGACATATACTTGATGACATACCTTAACATCTGTGGTGCTATGTCGGATAAACCATTCATAATAACCTTCAAGTTACCACCAACAACAATACATGAGAGAAGAAGAGTTGTTTGGGGTGGCTTCAAAGGGGAGCTCGTATGTGCCTTCTCAAGTAGAGGTGAATCATGAACATCATCAAAGTCATCTCGATCATCATGATTAGTTGCGCCACTAAATATGTCATGGATCAATGTATTTGTATCATCATCTTCAGCTGTGTTTTCTAGTGTGTGATCATCTTCTTCCATAGGATCGTACTTCATCTTGATATTCCTGACTCCATGTTCCTCAGAAACTTGCAAAACCACATTCTTAGGGCAGAAGTGATAATCCTTATCATGTATTGCTAGGGTGCCCACAGCATAATAATGATAGACACAAATAAACCATGATCATGATAAAGTGATTATATATATATATATATAATGTTAAAACGATCTAAACATTTACAAATTCAATCAATATAAGCACGTTGTTGGTGTAACAACTAGCACCTCTGGAGTAATAGTTGGTATGGATAGCTATGCACACTACACAATGAGTGCTCTTCAAATTAGGAGGGGAAGCTCCCTCGTTGTGCTTGACAAAAGTACCTGCAAAGGAAATAAACTAAACTATATCCTATCTTTTTGCTTCAGCTGTAGAGGTACAAGGCTTTCTCAAAAACTATATACGTTGCAGCTGAGTATTTTCTGGTTTCACAGTATTACTAACTACAACTAAACTTAATTACTTAAATTCTATCCAGTCTCCTCAAGAAAACAGAGCAAGGTTTGACTATCAGACGATAAATGAGTATAGATTCTCAACTTGAAGGCAAGGTGGCACATCTATTAGCTCAATCTAAACAAGTTTATTGAACAACATCACACGATAAACTGAATACGGATTCTCTACTTGAAGGCAAGGTGGCACGACTATCATCACAATCCGAATAAGTTTATTATTCACAACAACACATGATAAAACAAGTGCAAATTCTCTACTTGAAGGCAAGGTAGGCACAACTATCATCTCAATCTTGAACAAGTTTATTACACAAAACAGATTTATCTAAACTATGGAAAGAATTCACATTACAATTGCATGAAACCCTATGTGGCATAACAATTCAATGTAATAGCAAAGATGCATGAACAAATACCAAAAGAGCAATATTGAGGGCAAGGTAGGCGCAGCATATATTTCTCTCTCAAGCAAAAGTTATTTACAAATGAGCAAAAGCTCTTATTTATATACATCAAGGTGTAGGGAACCCTAAAATCACCTTGAGTAAACTACAGTCTTGCAATGCATGCAAGATTTATTATTAAACCCTAATAAAGCAAACTATACAGTTAACTGGAAAACTACCATCAGTTAACCGAAACATTTAACCTAAATGGACCATGTGCAAGCATGCACGTCCTTATTTAAAGCAAAGTTAACTGGACACTACCTTTAGTTAACTGGAAACCCTAACCCTAAATCCTGTGATGATAATTCCAAGGACGAGATAAGCATGTGTGAAACCAGCAAGTGAACTCAATACTGAAAGTTGAGTTAACTGATGCTCATGACTCAACCCTCGAAATTAACTGCAGGTTCCAACTGGCAGATCACTCCATGTCATCTCGGTCTAATACTTCGACCAAGAACTCATCAATCTCTCTGTCATCTGGCACTTTGATACTGTCTAAAGCGATAATCTGTCTCTTTAGTTCTCTATCACCTTCTTTGACTATATGCATGCCTTCTCTAACATCTTCAGTCACCTTTCTGAAACTAGCTGAAATAACTAAAATATTGTCCAACTTAGGCGCCATAGGCTCTCCCTCAAGGCTATCACGAATCAACTTTTCAAACTCAACTTGTACTTTGTCCAACTCAACATACGTGCCATCTTCAAGAAGATAATGACACAGAATCTGAACAACAAAACCACTGACAAGTGTAAGTACTCCAACCACATCGTCTTTCATTGAAAACAACTTGGTAGAAACCTTTTCGCATATCTCCATTTTGAGAAGGCGCTGCTCTCTCCAAGTAAAAACCTTCTCTTGATCTTCATCAATCTCCAAGGCATCGTATGCAATTGACAACTAAGACACAAGAACACGATCCTTGGCTAAACCCTCTGCAACTAAAACCTCGAGCAACTGAATACCTTGACGAAGCCTATGTGCATCACTCCTTAACTGATACAAATCTGCAAGAAGACGTTGACCTGTAGCAACTAAGCTTTCAATCTAGTTATCCAAAAGTCTGCCATGACTGACTAACTGATCCAGCTTTCATTGTTCTGCAGGTGTATTCTAAGGAAGAACAGGTGCTCTACTTGAATTTCTGCGAACAAGATCAGAGATGTACTGACGAAGTTGACTATTTTCAGCCTTAAGCAATGCCTTATCCTCTCCATCCTTTGTGATGCGTTCTTCAAGACTATTGGTGACAATCTTGAGAAGAGTCACATCTGTCTCTCGAGTGGTCTTGCCAAGATTTGCCTTAGTAAATGTAAAGTCACCAACTTCGACTTCATCTAGGCTCTTACCCTCTGGAGGAACAACAACTTCTATAAAAATCTCTGATTCTGGAGTCTTTTCAATATGCACCTGTTTCTTGATCTTCTTGTTCGACCTTCTTTGATAAGGTTCACCGAAATCAGATAAATCAAGGTTATATGAAGGTTCTCGCCTCTATCTCCCCAAAGACCTCTCGAGCCAACAAGACTGAACAATATTTTCAATTCAAGGAGAGACTGTCCCTGATGTATCAACTTGTGGTGGTTCAGTTGTCTCTGATCCTACTTGAATTGGTGTCTCAGGCTCTGAATCTATGTCAATAGGTTGTATGTGAGGCGAATTAGGAGGTTCAACATGAGTTTCAGCCTAAATAACTGTCTCTACTGGAGTCTCAAGTACATTCTCAACTTGCTTCTACTTCCTCTTACCAGTAGCTCTCTTCCTCGTGTTTCCACTGAGTTTAACTCCTTCAGGAGGTATCGCAATAGCCTTGACCTGAGGTCTTGACCTAGAAGTAGAAGATAATGAAGAAAAATCCTTTGGCCGCTCTGTCACAAGAACTGACTTTCGCTTCTGTTTACTCTCCAAGAACAGCTTGCTACTCTTGATAACTGATCTAGAAACCTCCTCGAGAAGTATTCTCCTTAGCATACCAATCTGGTGAGCAAAGGGCTGCCGAGCAATTTGATCTCTGACATATGAATTGAGAAGAACTTCTCCATCATCCTTTGATAGACCATCAACATCTTCTGATAGGTAATCAAAGAGCTGACCGATAGTGAGTCTACAATGGTGACGACGACGAACTTCAAATTCATCTTCACAATTAGCCCAAAAATCCTCAAGTGCTGGCTTATGTGTAATCCCTCACTCTAACCTGTCTGCATAATGACCCAGAGGATCATAGGAACACCTCTCAGTATGAGTCTTAAGTTTGAACCTTTCTATCTCGGTTGACATAAGCTTGGCATCTGTTGCTGCATTGCATGTGAAAATTCCCAATGTAAATGGAAAATTAGCCGTAGTCTTATGACAACTGCGAAGAAAGAAATGAACATGTTGCATTTGTCTGAGAAACTCCATGAAGATGATCTTATCTGAAGGGTACCTCGGCAACATCAGGGGCTCTCCAACATATCCATAAACCCGGATGTATGTGAAAGTAGGGAACTGGATAAACCAATCCGCCCAAGTCTCCATCGCTGATTTTGCCTCGGCAGAAATACGAATGTGCATTTCATTGTCAAGATCTCTAACTGTCTTCATAGCAAAGTGATCATTCACTGCTCGGAAGTCTTGCTCAGATTGAGAAAACTCCAACTGAGGATAATACTCATGAACACGTTGAACACCGAGAGTGCCATTAGTTTTCAAATGCTTGTAGCTGCCTTGGAATGCAACTAAGTAGACCAAGTATGATATCATATGAAACTCATGATATTTAAGAAAATTAGTAATATGCTGATGTAAGCAATCACTAATTAACATAGCCTAGTCAAAATGCTCCGTGCCATCCACAATTCTTGAAATAAGGTAAAACATCCATGAACGGAAAGTGCTAGCATCTTGTTGACCTGTAACTCGATTGAGCAAAGTTATCAAAATAGCAACCTCGTCCTTGAATTCACCACGACCAACCTTTTTAGGCATGTTAGTCTTCTGATCTTTCAACCATTTTTGAGCCACTTTTCTCTATGAACATTATTGATCTCCATCCCATATCTTCTCACAGGCCTCAATAACCATAGTAAAGTTATCTGAACGAGGAGGAATAGCAAAACATTTCTCTGTCCTTCGGTTTGAGACTACAAACAACCCTCCCATCTGTTGATCTGATTTGTCGTGAAGATAAGTCATAATGCTTGATACAAGCAAGAATGAACTCAAGATCAAAAATAGTAACAGGAATGGATGCCGCTGCCAGCAATCTGGAACGTTCAAGATTTCTCAACGCATTGCTGCTAACACCCTCCAGACTGCTCATATTAACCACTGGATAAACATGATTCAGGTCTGTATCTGAAGTTTTGAAAAAATTATGCATAAGAGCCGATTTGGCCTTATAGTCAATGAGATTGAATTGCATTTTGAAAATGAAGACTTTTGACTGTAAAGTCGAATGTACTTGAACAACTTTTTGAAAAACTAAAAATCTCTGGACAAGGCTAAAAATAGCCTATGACGAAAGAAATTTTTGAATTTTTTTTGAAACATGGGTTTTGTGCAGAATCCAATTCTAAGACAACCTAGAAAGCTTGATTAAGATGTATTTTAGACCCACATGCAAAGAAATTCTCAGAAAAAAGCATAGAGCTTCAGAATTATGCGAACCCAGATGATCAAACTCTGAAAATACGTTGAATTTCTTTGACATGCGAAGAAAGTACCTAAGATGAGAAATAGAAGAAATAAGACAGAAGATAGAAAGTTTTGTTTGCTCTGCTTCTGAAGAATTTTCCAATCTTTTCTTGAGAACTTGATAAAACCTGCATGCAAAGTGAAAATAAAGTTTGGAATCTTCTTCCTCTGAACAATCTGAATTCGTTGCTATGAAGAACGCTGAATTCTGACACCTGTAGCACCTTTAGCTTACTGGTCGCTCAAGAAGAATAAATATTTCAAAGCTTGAGATGAAGAAATAATGGACGCCAATGCTTGAATAAATAGATTTTCATCTTTGAAATTCACACAAAGCATAAAACCTTGAAAAATGGCGCTTGGCTTATGATTGGACCTCATTTTAGTTAACTGAAACTAAAATAAGCTAAATAAAGCATCATGCTTTAGGGTTTCCCTTTCAATCTTCAGTTACAAATTTATTTAAAGCACCATGCGATTTTGACTTCAGTTGACAAATCTTTGTTGAATTCGCCATACTTCAAAATTCACTAAATTTGCAATTTAAGAATTAAAGCGTCCCTTTTAAGACTTCAGTTGACATTCAAAAAGAAGTGAAGCGCCAACTTCAACCTCATGCTTTAAATCTTTAAAAATTCTAAATATGGCGTCCCTTTTGGAAACTTCAGTTGATATTCAAAGGTAAATTTGCCAACTTCACAAAGTCAAAATTCATGCTTTAATTAAATATGGCGTCATGCATGTGAACTTAAGTTGATTTTCAAGCATAAACTTCAGTTAACTCAACATGCAAACAAGTTAACTCAACATGCAAAGTTGTTAACTGGACATGCAAACTAGTTAACTTGACATGCAAACTGAAAGATCACTCAACATGCTAATATATGAACTAGAGATGACAACCCAGAAATTGTTCAATCTAACTAAAGTCAGAACTCAAGTTAGGGTGCACCAGTCAACTTCCTTCAAAAATTCAACTTTGACCTCTTAGGCAGATTCCAGACTTAGCCAATTTTCATGAAAATTTGGATTTAAACCTCTGTCAGGACCTCTGTTCATCCTCTGACACTGGCTAACTGACTCCACCGATTGGCTGGCTGACAAATGCATCACAGAGCTAGATAAAAACTAATCAAAAGATACCTTAAGCCTGCAGACCATAAAACTAACATCTGAAGGCTCAAAAATCCAAGCGCCCTTTTCAAAAGCTGCACTTTTTCTTAGACAGTCAAATTTCTCCATCTCGATCTCGTACGAAGGGAAAAACAAATCCTTCATAACTTCTGATTAACCAACTTTCAGGATTGGATCATAGGTTCACTGTGGAGCTGACCTCACTCTGCATGACAGCTGCAAAGGCACATTTCTCTAGAAAACTTCATTTGAGGGGTGAAAATCAAGGGCACCTTTTTGAAAAGTTGCTCTTTTTCCTCTAGACAGCCATTTCTAGAACTGACCAAAATAATACTAAAACCCCAACTGCAAGCTGCTGAGTCATCCTCTGATTTGACGGAGACAAGCAACGGAAAGCTGAACGTAACATGGACACATTGAACATTTGAAATCATCAAAAAGAAGGCATTAAAGGCTTGAAAAGTTTAGGCACCTTTATGAAAAAGTGCTCTTTTGCTCATTTCCTTGATGTTCTGACTAAGATTTGACCCTATGTTTGACCTCTGGTTCAGGCACTTCTACAACTTAGATTCACCCACTGACGGATGCATCGCGAAGCTTGAACAAATGTGAGATAAACATCTTGGGTGGCATTTAGCCAAAAACCTTCATTTTACACCTCAAAAAGATGGGCACCTTTCTCAAAAACTGCTCTTTTCTCCAGTGTTAGTCAATTCTCATTTTGCGCTATATCTTCCATAACTTGCATGAAACAGGTTCGTTTGACAAGCCTAATAGCCCATTGCAAAGCTGACGTGATGCCGGACAAATGTCTGCTGGAGGCGAAAAATGCTAAAAACATGATCTGAGCCCCCAAAAGATAGGGCACCCTTTTGAAAATGTGCTCCCCTCTCCAAAGATAGAAAATTTTGATGATTTTCCTTCATATTTTCACTTTTCTTGAATTTCTTCAGTAACAGACTAACATGACACTGACACCAACTCCATATGTAAAAACCCCAAAAATGACCTTCTGACATCACTTTAACAAGATTAAGACTCAATTAAGCAAAATGCCTTAGTGAAGCAAAAAATTTGGTTTTGGGTACAACACACATTTTATGAACAACTTACCATGGACGATAATCATGCCCCCCTTCAATGTGACTATGCTTCCTACAATGTTTCTTAGTTGTTGTGATTAAAAGTCTTCTTGTCTTTAAGCCCTTGCAATTATTGCAAGGACTATAACATTTCCCACCACCCTGTCTTTTCAATCTAGCCCACATTCTAGCAACTGTCTCTTCATTTTGTTCTGGACTAATATTATCTAACATGATTTTTCTTTACCAAGCCTTGAATATTTAGATCTTCAAAAAATATCAAACTCACACTCCAATAATTTTTAATCATAGACAAGTAACAAAATCTAATAATTATGATACTTTACACCAAAAAAAATTGGCAAGCAACCACCCCTACAAAAGAGAAGATATCCTCAAGTTAATGACCCCAAAAAACACTTTAAAATGGTAATTCCAGAACTTATTAAATTTTGATTTTACTATGATTTCCAACCGTTAGACTCCTAAAATCAGAATATTGAACTTGCACAACAAAATCTGGAAATGAAATTCTCAAAATGCACAAGTCTAAAAATGAAATCTGATGAGATGTTGCTTAAAAATATGATTTTCAAACCTAGAAGTACAATTTTGACTTCACAAATGAATTATGGAAAAAGACAATGACCACCCTCAACCTGGAGATATATTCTTGAATTTTTTCTGATTTTTCCCAAGAAAATTGTCTTTAGTTCTCCACAAACTGTCGCAAGTATAGCAAATTCGCAAGTAGAGAAAATTTGCAAGTATAGCAAAACACTGTCACAATAAATAGGCGAACTCAATTTTATTTATGTCGACCAGAAATTCATTTTTTTTTCTAATTTTGAATGTTCATCGAAATTTCTACGAGACTGTGCATCGAACTTTCGATGAAACCCAGGTTCGTCGAAATTTTGACGAACGTCGGGGATAAAATTTTAAAAAAATGAAAATTACACATCAAATCCTGACAATACATCAAATTATACATCTTTCGTCAGAAATTTTCATTGGATTTTGCAATCAAATGAGTTAGTGTTTTGTCTTGATCCTCTGGAGCAATTTTTATCTAATTGTAACCATTGAAACCATCTAGGAATGAGAACTACTTCTTCCCTACTAAAGATTCAAGAACCTGATCTATAAGGGCAATGGAAAGTGGTCCTTCTTAGTGGTTGTGTTCAGTTCCCTATAATCTACACATGATACCCTCCATTTTCCACCTTTCTTGCGAAGAATGACTAAACGTGAGACTCATTCACTGTGAGATAGAGGATAAATGAAGCCTACATCAAGGAGTTTTTGAAGTTTAGCTTTAACTATTTCTCTCAAGGCAGGTTTCATTCATCTTTGAGGCTATCTAATGGGCCTATAACATTCATTTATATAGATCCTATGCATGGATAAGTCAGGATCTATACCCTTCATATCATGGTAGTCCCGTGCATAGGCTATTGCATGTTCCTACAACACTATGTGCAAGGAATTTTGGTGTTCCTCAGTCAATGCACTATTTATGTTCAACATTTTTCTTGGCATGATTTCTAGTTCTTTGGATGCTTCCTACATAGATGAGAAGTCAAGGTTAGGAATGATTGGTACAAACTGTTGTGGCAATAAGGAATGGAAGATCTGAGATATGTCTTCTAAGGATTTGGAAGGTATAATGCTCTGCAAAGGATCTTGTAGGCATGGGAGACAGTCCTATTGTTGTAGGCTCCTACTGCAAACATTTTGGATTATGGGAGCAATCAAATCATATTCATCTTGATCATCCAATAAAGAGTTCCACTTTATTATCATCAAAGTCTATATGGAATAGTGGTCTTCCTCCTCCAAAGTGGGCCAAATGGTTTTCTCAAGATCAACATATGGTTGGGGTGGAGTATAGAGTACCGATTTCTTGGTCACAGTCCCATTAGATATTATCATATTTCCAGACCTACAGCCTATGAATGCATCAGTTGTAGTTAACCATGCTCTGCCTAGGATGAGTGGATATCCTATAAGGTTAACCTTTGGTTGTAAAACTATGAAATCAACATGATATTCTCAAGAATCAAATAAAATAACTAAGTCCTCAATTATTTATTTAGGCTTAACTATTG
Source organism: Sequoia sempervirens (assembly GCA_007258455.2). Classification (NCBI taxonomy): domain Eukaryota; kingdom Viridiplantae; phylum Streptophyta; class Pinopsida; order Cupressales; family Cupressaceae; genus Sequoia; species Sequoia sempervirens. Next base: position 392,306 of record VDFB02233633.1, on the reverse strand, counting down.
ACCTATCAACCAACTGTAAAATAGTTGGTGTAGTTCTAAGGTTGGCTAACTGAAGTAATTGCATTGTCTCTTTAGTTATGACACTGATTGCTGCCCCCAATTCTATCAAGGTGTTCTTGATAAGGGTCCCATTAATCTTAACATCCACTACTATACTACTAGGGTTTGTGTATTTAGGTATAGTTATGTTCCCTAGCATGATATCAACAAGGTTCCCTAGGACATGAACTGTTTGAGGGTCCTTCCTTTTTCTCCCTGGTTTCTTAAGACATAGGTCCCTACAATCTTGGTATAAATTGGGATGTCCTTAATAGCTTGCATGGGAGGGATCTTGATGATTACATCCTTTAGTTGACCTAATAGGTCTGTCTCAGCTTGTATATGATGTTTTTTGAATGGCCAAGCATTCAGGGAAAGGAGGCTTTGAAATTAAGGTAGTATGGTGTACTTGATTTGACTCAAGTTCCAAAGGTGATTTTTCTGAAGCTTCAATTGTAGGTTCCTTATCCTCCATCTCAGTGATTTGAGGGGATGAAGGTCTAGCTAGTTGTTTCCCTGACTTGAGGTGGGCATCACTTGCCTCTACCCCATAGGTGGGGTATTGTATAGACTCGTTAGTATAAGCCTATTGAACATACTTGTTGTTACGGTTAGGTGTAGGTTGAACAGGTAATTGTGGTGGTCTTGGTGGCTGAGATGTAGGATTTGATGGATTAGGCATAATAGCTTTTTTTTGTGGTTGAGAAGGAAGCATAGACTATTGATAATTCATGTTTTGTTGTTACCACTATTGACCTTTTTTCCATTGTGGTTGCCACTAGTTTTGTTGTGTTGGTCATTGAGGATTGTAATTGGAACCTTAGAAATTTTGTTGTGACCAAGGATTTGGTTGTTGCTAGTTCAAATTTTTTTGAGGTTGTTGCCATTAATTTTGGTTATTAGGCGAGGGCTAGGAATTCCAAGCAAAAAAAAATTGATTTCCAATTGGAAAAGAGGAATTGTAATTAGTAGGGTCCTGTGGCATACCTTGTCTTTGTTGGTATGGCCTTCTTTGAGCTATGTAAAACAATTTTTGATCCTCTCCAAGTGGTTGAAAATTATATTTCTCTATTTTTTCTTGTTGAATACTAGCCACCCCCTTGCATTTATAGTTTTCTTTCCTTTGTCTATAGCTGGGGCAATATTCAATGAGTATTAACTCAACTTCCTCTTGCTTTTTCTTTATATAGAGAGTGTCCAACTAATTTTCTAGGTGACTGATAATGTCCTCCTTCATGTTGGACAACAAACTACTCAATTCTAATCTTTGAAACTCCAGTAGATGATTTGCCAATGGTGGATGTCCTCTCTCCTCTTGGCCTCTTAGTGAAGGTCCTGAAGTAATTTCTACAAACCCTACACATTTCTTCAAATGGTACCTTGAGTGGCTTGCTCAAGTGGTTGTCTTAACTTAACTAAAACCAAATCTAAATCTTCAAATTCTATGCAACCATATCAACTTGAACTTCATTCATTAAGCACTCCAAAAGATCACATAAAATCTTGCTCAAAGATTGTATTCAAGAAAACTATTTATGAATAATCAACATGTATGTAGATTACAAATGAAAACTAAGAAGTAATTGATAATAAAATCCACCAGTATGAGATTAACCCACTAACTACCTAAAGACTCAACCACCGGCTATACATAGGTATGGGGGAGTTTATTCTAAACACAAATTTTAATTGAAATCATTAACTACAACTCCCTAGATATTAGAGTATGGAATAAACATTTGAATTATTCAAACTACAACTGAAAAGAAAGGAAGAGTTCAAATAGAATTAAAACTCTACAAAACAAATCTGCATGTGGAACACATAATCAGTTATCCAAAATCCTATCAATAAAATAATTCTTCCTCTTCTATGCATTATTAACTATCATAATGATGCATGACTAAATCCATCAGGTGTCTCCACACAATACTTATTACACTTAGCTTGTTTTGGCACTTCCCCTTTTTCACTGTCCAAGACCTCCTTTTGTTGCAGGCTACAACTTCCAGTTGTTGCGAGCTACAGTGTCTTCTTGGGCTGCAAGAGGTTAATCCACAAAAAACATACACAAAGCTAACTACCATGATTAAACATATAATTCTAATCACACTCCATACATATCCACATATAAAATCATGCAATGCTACTATATCATAACTATATTTCTATTACTCTAATTCAGGTCCAAAGTTGTATAATAGCATAAAAATATAGCATAGTATAGGAATATGTCTGAAAGGATTGTTTGATAATGTCTAAAAGTATGCATAAAAATATAAAGAAATGGACTATTAAATAGACTCATCAATTGATGTCATACAGTTTTGAAACATCAATTAGTTAAATGACCAGCACAGTGACCCTTCTATCACTTCAAGCTTTGTGCTTGCTAAACATAAATCTTGGAAATTATGGAATAAGATAGAATAAGTGTAGATATACTCTCCTTCCAAATCACATACCAAAACTCGCATCCAGGAAGGAAAACTGACCATGAACGTGTTCCTAGAGAAATCTCTCTACCTTGAGTAACTGGCCTCCAACATTCTAGATTACTTCTATCAACAAAAAAGATACAAGCATGATATTACAATTATACTACAACAGTCATCTTTGTTTTTCTCAAAATGCTCTGATATCAAGTACGATTATATTTAATTTTCATAAATTGCTGACATTACACCTTTGCTATAGTGGGAACCTTTTGACATCAAGAAAATACTCCTTAACATAACACCTTTGACATCAATAACAACATATGTTCAACAATATATTCTTTATCCTTATAGATCTAAGAACTAATGTCACCTTCAATGTATTTGTATGAAAATACCCCATGTTGAACAAATATTGTGGAACCATATTGCACAACATTAACTATTTCCTTGACTCGATGTTAAGGTTTCCTATATGAATGTAGAGAAAGATTGATCTTGCCTACATGGAAGGTGTATTGAAGCTCTTATTCCCTACAACACATGTTAATGATTTTGACTTGGATTTTGGGAGAGACATTGAACAATGATGAGGATGTAAAGGATGCAGTGTCAACATATGATGACAACGGTAATGAGGTAGATGGGGTGGCAACCAATACCAAGACAATGATATGGCCTATGATAGGTGTGTTCTAAAATTTTTAATACTGAAAGGGGTGAGGGTGCATGGGAATCATGATTTTTACACCTTTATGGGGGAATTTTAAGAATTGATGGTAAGTGGACGGAATGAATTTTATGGTGTGAATCCATGGGTGACAGAGGAGGATGTTGTAAGGAAAATCAATTTTAATAATGTGGTACATTAGCTATTGTAGTTCAAGACCAACCTGAATGGGGAGCCAAATGATATCTTTTGCCTCTCATTTTGCATTGTCATATTCTTTGGTTATGGTAATTTCATATTTTATTTATATTAAAAATATATCAATTATTTGTGATAATTATGTATACAAATATTCAATATAAACCTATTATAAAGTAATACTAGTTTCACTTTATGTTTATTAATAATGACCTCAATATGGAGTGTTTTATTATAAGTAGAGTTTATTGGTAGCATGTCATGTTGGGAAAATGTGAGTCTATAAGAATTAGATAATTGGATCACAAGGGATTGGAATTGGTTAGGTTTGATGTTGTTGGGGACTCATGACATCTATAGGCACATTTTTATATCTACCCATGAACATTATATGTTTTAAGAAGCTCCAAGATGGAAATCTAAGTTGGAGTCCTCCTAAAGTGTTTTAGGAGATTGTATTGAGTGGCTTTTTGGGAGGAAAAGGAGGCCCATTAGATGGCGACTTGATCGTGTTTGGTGTTGGTGATTAAATTTGAGGACTCAAGATCTTGATTTTGGTAACTTGAAATTTAGCTTCTTCGATATGCCTTATGAAAAAGTTGTATGACATGGATGAATTCTTAGAGTTGATGTTATGGGTAAAATTATCATGGGATCAGACATGGTTAAATGCTAGGGGCTATTTTTTATCATGTTTTGGAAGGGGATTTTGATACATAGCCATTTTTTTATTGGGTGAGGAGGATGAGTTTCCTTCAAATTTGATCCCACATTGGTTGATGAGATATTGGATATAATTTTTTATATTTATACTTTCAAGGTAGCATTTCCTTTAATGCAACAGTACTCATAATATTCATTATAATTTTACTTTGTAGTTGTTTGCTAATTCTCATTGAAGGATTTTATGTTATAAAATGTCTCCATATTTTCCAAGGTGAGTTTTTGGAATACAATTGCAATGGGTTCATCTAAGGAGGTGTATTTATTTTTTTATATTAGAGGGAGGGTTTTTGTTTCCTCATGGAGTGGAATTTTTATAGGTTTTTGTACTATTTACATACTAAGAATTCCTTATTGTTAAGATTGTAGTTGAGTTTCTTGAACATGCTTTGAGTCAGTTACCCCAGCTATAGCTATATTTTTTATCTAGAAAACATGGTTTTTAGAGCTTTGTTTATCCTTGTATTTATCTTTGTTTTAAATTTCAACCAATCTTTTGATGAATAATGATTTATCAATTTTGACCCCATTTTCCATTATCTAATCAAACGTAGAGATGAAATGGGCCTATAAGGGAAAGGCCATTTCTAGATTAATATTAGTGATAAACATAGTTACAATTTTATCAAGGATAGGCCAAGGGAATATACTTTTAAGTTTCCTCCACCATTCTAGGAAGGAAAAAATATCTCCCCATTATGTTGTTTTGTGTTACATAGATAAAGCATTATAAGCTCATACTTAACATTATAAGATAAGTGTAACAAATTTCTTTGGCAAGTCAAAAAATTATGTTATATATCTCAAAAGAGAAATGCATAAACTATAGTTATTATCCTCCTAGAATATAGGGAAAGAGCCTCATTAATTAAATGGCACTATAAGTGACCTCTTGGTATGTCATAAATAATTCTTGATATAGTCACGAGGGTTTCCCTTTCACTTATACTTGTCAGACTTGGGTATTTTAAAGTGAAAAGGTAAAGGTACGATTATTATAGATATTTAAAATGGGTAATGTCATAGGTATTTTAACTTGTATGGTTTTATTTGATTAAATTTCCTTGTTTGTATCCCTTTGAGAGCATCCTCCATTTCTTGCCACTATTTGGTGAACTATTTAGCAAGAGGAAGATCCAGATGTTTGTATGCAATGGATCTATAAGGTGGTCGTTATTGGTAGATGGAGTGGAGTGGATTTGGTTGAGGGTCTTATTGTTGTAAAATTTGGTGGTGGTTTAGTGAAATACAACATAGGTGGATGTGATATTTTAAGAGGATAGAAAGTTGAATAGTAGGGGATGAGAGGTAGAATTATAGATTGTGATGGATTTTTTTTTGGTATAGAAAGTATATTCGAATGAAATTAAATATGATTTGTATTCCAATGTAAAAACTACAAAGAATGGAAACAATTATTTCAACACATAAACTATTATGTAGTAGTCAATTAAAATGAAAAAGCTTACCCTATATTAGTTAGGATACACAACTAAGAAAATGATCTAAAGTGACTTATTTATCCTAGAGGAACTAAGTATATAGTATACAAAGAAAACCAACAAAACCACAACTACCCCTATTTTGAAGGAGTTTAGTTTTCTCCCCTTCTTGATCTCATTAATATTGTCTAATTATTTTAAAGAGATGAAGGGTCATAACACAAATTTATTCAACCCAGTAAATAGCTTGGTTAATGAAACTTGACAAAAGCAACAAAACAATTGCTACATTTGGCATTTCATGTTGAATGAAGAGTGGTGACAATAATCTACTTATAGTTTAATAAAACACTATTTGTATAAGAAGGATTGACATTAGAAAGATAAGTGTTACTTATAGTTTAATAAAACACTATTATAGTTTTACCAACATATACTATTGTATGCTTGCATGGCTTCTTAGTTAATATATGGGGAGATAGAGACAGATGGGGAGAGAAAGAGAGAGAGATAGAGATATATGGGAAGAGAAAGAGAGATGGAGATATATGGGAAGAGAAAGGAAGAGAGGTGGAGATAGAGAGTCGATGGATAGGGGGGATAGGGAGGGAGAGATGGTGAGAGATAGAGAGGGGGAGGGAGAGAAAGGGATATAGACAGAAAGAGATAGAGAGAGGAGTGAGGGAGATAAAAAGAGAAATAGAGATAGAGATATAGAATAGGAGAGATGGAGGGAGAGATGGAGTGAATGAGAGAGAAAGGGGGGAGATGGAGAGATAGCTCAATAGGATGAGGGGGGGAGGAGTGACATAGATAGTGGGAGATATAGAGACATAGAGGCATAGAGATGCATAGGGAGAGATATATCAATCACCCTCCTATATCTCTATTCATTCATCCTTATCTCTTTATCTCTCTACCCTCTCTATCTCTTTTGTCTCCTTTCTATTTGTATGTTTGTCATTATCTCCCTCTCTTATATTTTTCCCTATATTTATCTTTTGTCTCCTTAAGTGTGCAATGGGTACATTGAAGAGGTCTTAAAGGAGAATTAACATATCTTAATCAAATGGCATGCTACCTTGAGCATAACTCCCTAAGGACACATGCCATCCTTTGATTGTTGACATGAAACAACCAATCAAAATATAGTTTCTCTCTCTCATATTAATACATATTACTATTATATTAAATATATATTATATTAATTATATTTTGTATTATATAAAAATATACTTATTATTAATTATTAATTATAATAATTTTATACATATTTAATAATTTTGTTAAAGAATATAATATCTAATTATAATAACTTGAATAATTATATTATTTATTATGTAAAATATAGCTAATATATATTTAACTATATTGTTAGAATATTAAACCTAGCTAAATGGTGCCAAAATTTTCAACTTACTTAACATACTATAAAACCTAACAAAACTAGGTTGTAAGTCGTCAAATTTGAGAAGTGAAAGGTCAATACCAGCAATCGAGGAAGAGTTTGGAGTAGTGAAAACAAGGTCAATGCCGCTGTTTTAGGAAGAAAGTTTGGAGTAGAGGAAAACAAGGTCAATTCCAACAATGAAGAAGAGTTTGGAGTAGTGGAAACAAGGTCAATGCCGTCATAGAAGAGTCGATAAAAAGGTCAATACCGCTGATGAAGAGTTTGAGGAGGAAAAAAAGGTCAATATTAGCACCAAGGAATGAGTTTGAGGAGGAAACAAGGGTCAATACCACAAGAGTTTGGAATTAAAACAAGGTCAATACCAATGCCGACGAAGAGTTTGGAGAAGTGAAAACAAGGTCAATATCAATGCCGAGGAAGAGTTTGAAGGAGTGAAAACAAGGTCAATACTAGAGCCGAGGATGAGGTTAAGGGCAGTCATAGAAAATCGACGACCAAGGGCCAATGAGTACTGTATGTTTGGCACCCCATTCTCTTTAACCTTAATTTTCATGCCTAGTTTCCAAAGATCTTCTCATACATTGGCACCCCCATTCTTGTAAAATGGTACAAGATAAGATAGAAAAAATAAAATAGCTTAGTCTTTCACATTTTTATCCACCAGCCTCAGGTCTTGGAAAAACTCCCATAATCTACCCACATCTTGGTTGAGGTCTAGGATTTCATCACACATAGCCTTCATCGCATGAGTCTGAAGCAATTGTAGACTTAGCCCAAGTATATGCTAGGCTAAGGTAGATCTAATGAATGGAAATAGAGACATACAATTCTTCTTTAATACCTCCACCACAAACATATGCAAGGTGTTGGTTGTTTTTACGGTAAGCAGGTTGATCTTCTAATCTACCTATGGAGTTTCCAATTCCAATAAAGGGCAGCTTGAAGGACCTGGACCAACTGACGAGGATTTGAAAGACCTCCTACACTTTGGGCTTTGCAAGACCTGAGAGGGTGATCCCTTAATGTGTTTACAACCTCTGCACCATCATCATAAACAACATTAACAACAATAGACAATCTCATTTAATAGCTCAACATAATAGGATAATACCGAATAGAATTGGTTGTTTATCAATAATATCAACTATTTGAAGCATGAGATAACTACAACATTTCACAGTATAAGATAGTCATTGATTTGCAATTTGTAGCAAGCTCTAGGTAAAGGAAAACAAATACTAAACCATACAAATAAGTACAACTTAGATCAGTGCCATATATCCATTGGAGGAGCCAAATTTATAAGCATTTAAGGGTTTATGGTAGATTTAACACATAACATATAAGATCCTTGATAACATTGCTTTACAATCTCATCAATATGTATTCTAACCCAATACTACTTATCAAATCCTTATATAGAACATATCCACCTACAATCCCATTCAAGCATTTTAATTAATTCCTTGAATTAGACCTAAAACAAGAATCATACACACCACAACAATGAGATGAACGAAACAACCCTTGATCATTTTATTCAAAATTCAGATATGCTTGTACAATGGAGAGACATGAGTTCAATTAATCATATCAATTCAAATGCCAGACTGTCATAAAACATCAAATCCCCATGAATTCAAAACCTACTATAGAATGACTCAAAACCTAAATTGCATTTTCCCTAAAACCATCAGACTTTACAATTTTCTCTGCAACTTCATCTAGACTCGGCCAAAAATATCTAACTTGCTAACCCATACTTTCTGGCCTTGAAACCCTTCTTATAGAAAAAGAAGGAGCAAACAAGCATCGGGCCAGAAAGCACACGTGTCACTAGCCAATTGGACCACCTTGTGATATTCCAAAACTTTGTTACAACAACAATCTCCCCAGAGAATCTTCTTGTTCATCGTGCCCACTGAGAATGGTTGATGCAACAACAAAAAACTTCAAGAATTCCGTGCCTAGACTATCACCAAAAAACATGTAACGCCCGTCATGCAAACCCCAAAGGACAAACATTACACACATTTGTTTTTTAAATAATACATTACAAAGTAAACATGCAACTAAACATTAAAACATATTTACATTGCACATTAACATCATAACATCGAGTCCTCTGGGGCACTCGAGGTCACACCGCATAAAAAACTCATAACGAAAAGATAAAAGATAAAACTAAATAATTTATCTAAATTTACATCCATCATAACATTACAATAACCATTTACAGAAGTACATCCATGTAACCATAAGTAAAAGAATAATACATTGTATGATACAACCATAATGAAGCTCATCAAATGAATAGTTACAAAGGTACATAATTAATACATCTTTTTTTTAAAACATTACATGATCAATAATGAATACAATGAAATCTCCCATACATGTGGGATAGATACATAGTACAAATAATGGCTGAATTACAAAATGAACAACTGGTACAAGCTCCAACTGAAGAATGTTGAGAAGAACGAACGTTGATGGGGAACCCAACGGGTGCAGAGCACGTTCCACCCAACCACGTGGGTTATAAATAACCCACCCCCCGTGCTCAGAGGTGACAAGGAAGTAACCACGACTATGAATGCCATAAAACCACTCCAATAAAGGGCAACATAATACAATAATTCCAAGTACAACATCAAGGATTACAAAGGACATAAACGACAACATCCATGAGTCAACATAATAAACACAAAGCCATAAAACTCATCACAAATAAACCAAGGCAATAACCATAACCAAGTAACCGAAGAAAAAACCATAAAACATTTCCAAAAGAATCTAAAACAACAATCAGAATACAATTCTAGAGTCAACCAAGAAACAAGGCATAAGGGTATCTAGTGGAGAGTGTCATCACATAGCCTACATGGGTTATCCTGACCCTTCCTCCAACATGAGGCGTCGGCCCCCATATATGGTTATCCTCGCCCTTCCTCCTACTTGAGGCGTCGGCCCCATAGGGTGACTCATGCAGAGCCGTTAACCTCTCATGAGGATGAGGTTACGACCTTGCCGACCACGGCCTTCTCAGTGTACCATTAGTCTGTGATAGCCCTAATGCATAGACGAGGTATCCAAGATTATCTTATGTGTTTTTACTACCCATCCCCCTAAGTTCTATTATTAGGTTTTCACTTGTTAATTTACTCTTACGTGGGTTATCCTGAGCCCTTCCTCCTTTTGAGGTGCTGGCCCCCACGAAGAGCCACTCTCCCCGAGACCCCAAAACATAACAAAGCAAGCAAGGGTTGTACCTTAAGGAATAAAGCATATATCTCAAGCAAGACATGTGAGGCATTACCCATCTCACTAACACACAAAATCAACATCTCAACAACTCATACAACCCTTTCAAAATAATAATACTAATAATTTACAACATCAAGAGCACAAGAAACTAGGATAACATCCAACAATAACAACACGCCTCTGGAAAACTAAGATACACAACAACCATAATCAGGCTTCTAAACCAACTGGGTTCCCACATCCATAACGCTAAAACAATAAAATAACACTAAAAGAAATAATCAAATCAAATTCTACTAGTTTCCACAATTTGATATATATTTCATTCACAATTAACCAACGAGATTTATTTTTCCAATTCACTAATCATCACAGCCATGAAATTTAAATTTTAAAACATGAAACAATATAACGTTGTGCTTATTTCATTTCTATCTCTATGTATTTATATATATATATATAAATATAGCATCCAGTATATATATATATATTATTTTTAAAAAATATACATATATAAATATAAATATAAATATATTTATATATAAATATAAATAAATAAATAAATAAATATATATATATTCATATATATATATATATAACAAACTAAAATAAAAATAAAATAAAACAAAATAAAGTTTATACACTGCCGACCCCGGCCGTACGCAGACTGCGCAGCAGTCCGTATGCACTATTGTGACAGTCGCGGCCACAGGGGGAGGGGGAGGGTACGGCCTAGCCATCCCCCCCCAACCCATAATAAAAAAAATTCATATATATATATATATTTTTAAAACAAAAACAGTCCTTCACATGGGTAAGGACACCGACTGGGGTACAGTTCGGCCCACAAAATTAATGTCAAAACATTTTCTTAATGACAGGATACAATATAAAAATTAACTGTATATATATATTTCCATAAGAATATTTATATATATACATATATACATATAGTTATATATGCATAAATTTATCCAGATCTACTCCTATAAGAGGAACTGATTGTATATACAGATGTATATATATAAATAAGAGAGTATATTTTCAAAAACTCATTTAATTCAAAAGGGAATACAATTTTTCTTTTCATATCAAAACATAGAAAAATTGGACATTTCCAGAAGATGAATTTTTTTTGCCAAATTGAAAACAAACATTACATTTTCATAAAACTAGTTTAATTTCTTCCATTAGTTTGCTATACAATAAATCCTAAATTTCAAAAGTTTTCTTTTTTTATTCACAGAATAAAATATTTTTTTTAAATTTTTCTTTGAATCAGAAGACTAAAGAAGAAGCAAATTGAAACTGGAGTCCTGCGCTGTTGAAATCTGATGAAGCTTGCTTGATCCCAATGGCCTTTTCGAAGCACTCTCATTCCTGCCTTCAAAACTTCTTCTCCAGATTTCCTTGCTCAAATTTCTAATCTAAAATTCTGTTCAGAAGAACCTCCTAGTACAATGAAAGAAAATGAAACAATTCCCCCGAAAACTTCAGAAGATCCAATCCTTTTTGAACTATTATTTTTGTGCAACTTCTATCTAAAATTTCCCGTGCCTCAAAAATCTCACCAATTTGCAATTAAATAAAAGATATCTCTTTCTTTTTCGAAAGCTTCTAAAAATCCAATTTAAAAGAAATTTTCTAATTTAATTCCATCTTTTCATCCAAACTCAACACTCATTTGTCCTTTTTATCTTTTCTTTTCTTTTACTGATTTTTTTTTTTTTCCATTTAACAATACTTTCTATTTTAATTTTGATTTTGCAAGCTTTACTTGCAATTCACACAATTTAATTTATTTAATTACTTTATTTCATAATTATCCTCAACAATCTAATTTAATTAAATTAACAAATACTAATCTTAAATAATTTAATTAACACTTAAATAAAACACATGACTTTTAAAATAAAACTTTTATATTTTATTACAAATTAATCCAACACTAATATAAACATTTATTAACATCATTTAATTAAATAAATAACATCATACAAAATACCAATGTAAAATACATATCAAAATACACTCACACAAACCACTATAATAAATTGCAAAAATGACAAAGGTTAACGATGCACAATACCACAAGACAAGACAGTTTGACAAACATGGGATGGGGTGACTTCCTTGTCATCTCTATTTCAACATTATGTCGTTGGGTAAATTTGATGCTCGTTGTGTCCTGCTGAAGCAGGTGGAATCGAGACTCTATACCTGCAATATTCTACATACAAACAAGATCGTGTACATGTATATATATATAATCAAAGCATCACATTGTGAGAAGGAATGGCAATGTAGCAGGGCACTCAAAGATGAGTGGTGCTACACTTTCCTCTCACCAAACTAGATACTAACAATTAAAATATCAAATATGAAATAACATTTCTAAACTAACTGATCATATCATAAAATAGATTACTAAATCACTGCATCACAATGTATTACTGAAATCAAATTAACATCACCAAACCATAATGTCATATCAAATAATCATGTCCTAAAATGAAATAGCATAATCACCAAACAATCTAACTATCCAATCCACCAAACCAAACAATAAATAGTACTATCACAGTCACGAAGTATCAAGCAAAAAGCATAGAAAGAAAACAAGTCTAAACAGTAACAGGAGGGGTATTACAAAAAAAACTAGAATCTGTTGTAACTGCACAACAACCGATTTGTCAACCTTTAGCAGCCTACTCCTTTTCACTCTTCCTCAGTTAAATATACATTTACCCATTTCTGGTACTCTTCATCAGTTGGCCAATCAAAATTGATCACCTCATTCACCTTGACACTATAAGGTTTGTACTTAACTACTACCTGATTCGCTTCTCTTTCAAAAGACTCCAAGAATGAGTTGGTGCTAATGATTTTGTCCATACAGCTCGCCAACAAATAATAATTTGAGTTACCCTATTTTTGAGGGTTTTGTAGTCAAAACATGATATAAAGGGGCTCTTATACTTTTTGTGATTACTGTAGCTTGTATAAGAGGCCCCATGGATACTATTGTAATTGTAGGATGCATGAATAGGGCGTAGGATGAGAAATAAAGAAGGTATAGCTGTTGTCCTCAATAGTTTTGTGAAGAAAAGCATGTGAAATGAGAGGTTCAAGCCTAGGTTTCAACAAAACAAGTATGGGAGATCTGATTTTATGAATTTTTATCCATGTGTAGACCTAATGGGTTGTTTTTGAACACTGAATATAATTGATATACATACACACACACACACACATATATGTATGTATGTATGTATGTATGCATATGTATTTTTAAATGTAAATGTAAATGCAATTACTGGATGCTCTCCTAGAACAATAAATGAAACATATCATTAAAGAAATCTATATCTATGTATATAAATGTGTATTTCTAAATGCAAGTGTAAATGCAAAGAGCATATGGTTTTGTAGTGTTATAGATACAACATATCCATAAATTAATGTAATTGAAATTCTAAAGTCTTCAACACATATAATATGAAATCGATCAAACTATTAAAATACATGAGAAATAAATGAAAACAGTAAATGCATATGTATGTGTATTTGTAAATGTAAGTGTAAAATAAATAAGAATAATGAAAATTATAAAAGAATACAAGGAAAGGTCTCCTCCCTTCTTGGTAGTGATAACCTCCTCCACACACAACCCTTAAAAATTATGAATAGAGGAATATAATCTTTGAAGAACTCAAAGTTGATTCTCTCCTACCTGATGCAATTAGTCATTTTATCCTTACAAACATTTATAGTGATTAGTAGAGGCACATAGACCAATTCTTCATAATAGAAGAATTTGATCATACTTTTCCAATGATGGCATTATGAGAAAACCTTAGGTTAAATGAATAATTCCTAGCTAAGTTCTTTAAATCATGTCCAACTGTATAAGAGAAGACCGCTACTATGTGTACCTGGATACCATGGAGAAAGGATCTTTGGGCTCTTTCATCAATCATCCTACCTTAAAACATACCAAAAGTCTCCTAGCAATTAGATATAGGAAGATTTAAGATGATTTAAAAAAAAATTATTGCCAAAGCATAAACTTATGATGACTTAAGCAGGCCTCGTACACACTCCCTCCCCGTTAACCACTTAGACATATGGAAATTAAATGTAAATTTGCTGCTATTTTTAGTCATGTAGGTGTCTAATAAACCACTTGGTGGTGTTTCCCTTCAAGTTTATTTACTTGAATGTAGAGCAAAAGTCCTTTGATTACAATTAGAGAATACAATTGAGGCCTTGGTTGTGTAATTGGTGGACCATAGTCACATTTAATACTTGTCACAAAGTTTGGGAGTTAAAACGTTAAGTAGATTTGATTTGTGATGGACACATTTGGATGGTAGTAACAATAACTTGCAATCTATCAAGACTTGATTACCTTATAACCTGTGAAATTCTAGCGATGAAATGATAGATTAATCATAATGTCACCTTAGGATCACATCACCATGAAAAACTTCATCCAACATCCTTATGAGTGTAGGTACCACCAAATAGGTATTTTTCAGATCTGTCTTCCTCAAGGGAAATTCAGGAAGAGAAGAGGAAAGCGAGACATGTAGTATGTCTAAAAGAGGAGATCAACTAGAGGTCAAAAGATTAGAAGAAAATTCTGTAAATGCATGGAATTTTTTCTTGCTAAAGGGGGGTCATGTTCTTATGATGATGAGAGCATAGGTGACATCGAGGTGCCCTTGAGGTACAAACATCTATGGAAACAATGGGTACCCAAGGAACTTCCTCTAATAAACACTGATTTTTGTGTCAACGAGAGGATATATCGCATAGCACCATCGTCATTACATGGTTTGGGCCTATTTTGCATGGATGGCATAAAGGTCTGTTACGACAAAGTTACTAAATTGATGGATTATGTCGGACCCTATTACAGTTACAAAGATTGGATGCAACTGGTTCGATATACACGAAGTATGCGTAGGTATGCACTGTCAGCAAATTATATACAGCTAAAAGATAAGGATCAAAATAAAGAAGTGGCTATGTACATTGACGGAAGGCCAAAAGCATCAGGGAATATTGCAGGGTTTATAAACAGTACATGACCTGGGTCAACAAATAAGCAACCCAATTGCATATTCGAGGCGCGCGAGGGAAATATGTATTCGTATGTGCGATAAAATCAATAACTTTAGGGGAAGAGTTGCTAATCGATTACAATTTGAATCGCTTAGTTACAAACACAGTTACTATGGGGGTGGTACGTACTATGTACCATTTTACCCAACCTCCAATTAATGACTCCAATATACCATTTTATTCTTTTTTTTTTTCATAATCTATTGGTTTCATTTTGGTAATATTTTTTTATATTTAATTTTTGTCACAGTGGGACATTGATTGTACATAGAAGGCTCTGCCAAGACAGATCGCGATTTATCTTCACGCTTCTACCTGATAGGTTTACCTCATTGTAATTGTAAAATTAGATACAAGCAAAATATTTTATTATTATGTTGTTTTGATAAGTTTATTGGGTTAATTTCATAATTTTTTAATATTCTTGTTGCAGTGACTGATCGGGAAAGGCACCAGTAGTAGAGGAGAGCATCCATAGGGAGGTGCAGTCAATATTATGTGATGATGACATTGCTTATTCAACAAACCCTCTTGATATGATAAGGAAGACCCAAAAAAAATGCAATGAATAAATCCTTAAGTTGTTATTCATAGTGCCTCAAACAGATGAGATAAGAGAGAGGGTTAAAATATTGACTGAGAGATCACAAAACTTGCAAGTAAGCTATCATGAGGTCTTTAATTATAACATAAGTTCATTCATGGTTTTATATTTTGTACTCTTTTATGTCATGAACTAAAATATGTGTTGTTTTTATAGGATTTTTTGCGTCCTCATGATGCTCCTGGCCATGATCAGGTATTGCAAGTGTTGCCCGAGGAGTAGGGGTTGGTACAAGTGTCCATCCTAATCTTCCTGCGCATACATCACATCATCTGACCCCATCATCCATGCCTATATTGTCGTCTGAAATTTTGGCAACACATACCATGCAGGCATCCGTTAGTGCACCCTCTGGCAGCGAACACATGCCAGAACATGCATTAGGACATGTACCTGGGGATGCAGAGGCCACTAGTATTGGTGATATTTTAGCAGCATTTCCTGGATCTTCCCATATTACTAGTACGGGAACATTGTCGGTCACATTTGTGGTGACCGAGGATTCCGTTCCCATAAAGATAGAGAAGGTCCTAGGTACTTTAAAATGTTTTAATTATTATTTTTATAATCCAATTGAAATTCACTTATTGATCACTCTTTTTAGAATATTGATCCCATGATCATTTTGCAGGAAATGATATTTTTTATAAACATCTAAATGATATTACATTGGAGCTCTTTGGGCCCACCATACATACATGGTGGAATGCCCAAAATCAAGATTTAAAAGATGAGCTCATTAACCATTTAGTTGTGCTCTTCGGTGATAAAACATTCAACCGAACCAAGTCCTTCAGAAAGCTGGTACCTATCTAAAGTATGTGAGGGACCAATATAGGTCACATTTAGAGAAGAACAAAAAGTATGAGCGTCCCCCCATGATTCCAGAGAGGGAGTGGAAGGACCTAGTGTTGAATGGAAAGGAGAAGGCTGAAAAGAAAAAAGGAAAGACACCACCAGGCCAAGGAAGGTATGTAATACTATCAACAATGTAATTATATACTGATTACTCTTTTTTTTTACATAATCTAACGTATTTCAAACTTTTCATAGGTTGCCCGACACATCGAAGGAAACAAAGGCAAGCCTAGAAAAAAATGGGCAGCACAAACTTGGCTTTGGTGGTTATATGAAATTAGCCGCACAAATTGTAAGTATCAATAAATGAAATATATTATCCAAATAATAAATTGAAAACAATTTTGGTTTTATCACACCATAGAAGGAAAATTCATGATCTTATGCAAAAATGTAGGGCTTTGAATTCAACAGAGTTCCCACAGAAGATGACCTGAATATTTCCTTTTAGCAAGGCTATGGAGCCATGGCTGAATGCCTAAGAGTCTTGATTGGCAAAACACAATCTTCCACTGCATCCGACATGCAAGTAAATAAACTCAATAAAGTTTATTTAAAATTGAATACTTGTGCAATCTATTCAATATTAATTTCCACCATAAATTAATTACATGCCTATTTGTTTTAAACATTCAAGCAATGCTAATACTACACATGACATTGAATGCAGCCTGGTGAGGGTGGAGCACAACCTGTAGATGAAGGTCATGGTGTGCATCCTGGTACTTTAGAGCATGTAGAGCGTGATCAACATGTTGAGCATGATCAGGAACATGATGTGGCCCCATCAGGTAAAGAGGACCACTCTAAAGTTCTTTTAAGCATATTTAATTGCAATTGGTGTATTAATTAATGTAACCTTTTGTGTTTCAACTTTAGAGCATGTAGAGCGTGATCAACGTGTTGAGCATGATCAGGAACATGATGTGGCCCCATCAGGTAAAGAGGACCACTCTATGTTCTCTTAAACATATTTAATTTCAATTGGTGTATTAATTAATGTAACCTTTTGGGTTTCAACTGTAGATCAGGATTTAGAGGGTGTTTAGCATGTTGAGCATGAGTCTATAACAAAAGTTCAGGAACATGATGTGGACCCATCAGGTAAAGAGAACCACTCTAATGTTCTTTTAATTAACAAATACTGTAATAATAATAATAATAAAACATACCACATTTTGTTATTGCAAGAATTTCAGAGTGGCGCCCATCGCCATGAGAGACTTAATTGTATGTACATTATGACGCGAGAAGAGGGAAGAACAACTAAAGGGGATAGATTTAGAAAATGATACTCCACTTCATTTTGTAGCTTTAAAAAAGAAACAAACAAAAAAGTGATTGTAATCATATCATGACAACCATATTTTTGATAATATGTAAAAACTGAAAGAATGAATATTATATGTTAATGAATGAATGTGAATATGTTAATTAATGATATGTTAATTAATAAATGTTATATGTTATTATGGATGAATGAATGTTATATGTTATTAATGGATGAATGAATGAATGTTATATGTTATTAATGGATGAATGAATGATTAATGTTATATGATTGGGTATGGGGAATTGAGAGTGATGTGAGGGGGGAGGGGGGAGGGACCAAATTAGCTTCCACCGTCATGTGGTTAGCCCTGTTAAGTAGAGAATATTAAACTATTCTCAAAATAAAGAGAAACTCAATAAGGTAATGCACTTTTCAATATAAGAAACACATCGTTTGAAGCATCAAACCAATATGCAAAGATGAAAGAAATGCTAAATTTTCACTATGGTGGTAGAAAAATGATTCTTTATACCTTGAATCCATGCTCTACATCATAATTTGAAGTTGTTTCCATTCCAGTGTTCTTAGTTTAGTTTGTTTGTATGTCTTTGTATGAATACCACATTGTGTTGTGTGTGGATTTGGTTTCAAAGCTCTGTTTCTTCTATTTTTAGTGGTGACATAACTCTAAAATTTGACTTTTGGGCATAATAGGTTAGTGAAAAAATTGACAACTCTGAAGGGTTTACAGGCTCGATTGAGATAGATACATGGATATTTGGATCTTTTGTTGATGGGAGGCTTCGACTTAACCATGAAATTTTGTACCATCTGCAGGTATGCAAAAGTTTCTCTACTTACATTCATTCTTGATCATAAATGTTGTAAATGATATTAATGCTTCAAAATTAAGATTCGTTTCATTGTTATAATGATCAAAATGTTATACTTTGTTATACATTCAAGCATTCTCTTGCCCCCTACCCTTTGCTCTCCCCCCCCTCCTTTTAAGAATTTTCTTTGTCATAAAAGATTCACATTTCTGTCTCATTTACACAAATTTATCTGAAGCGCTAGGAGTGAATAAAGATATGTAAAAGATGATGGATTATGTCTAAACAACAACTTTCCATATTATAGCTAATTAAATCCTTAATATTTGAATAGTTTAGAGCTCGAATAATGCTTGTATATGCATGTGTAGCAATAAGGGAGCCTATGTGAAGATTGAAATTTAAAACATCACTTTGGTATTTTTCCTTAGGCAGTGAAATGATATTTTGAGTAATACAAACCTACACACACATTGATATTTTTTGGCATTGCATTGAGGAAATTTTTTTCTCTTATACCTACCCTCGGCTAGACATGGAGGTATATAATATTGGTTTCTGGGTTTATTTTGTAAGTAGTTAATTTCACAGAGGAAGACTAAAATCTTCTTAATGTCCTGTGTCAGTGTGAAAGCATATGAATCACTTGCTGAAGGCACCATTTTGTATTCATCCAAAAACTGGTTTGTTCTTTTTTTATGTTTCTTGCATGTGTTTTTTTAGGCTCTAGAGATGTAGCTCAGCTCTTTCCTTTGCACTTTTCATCTATTTTGATGATTACAGTAGATTGTCCTCATAATTTTTCATGTAGATTTGTTTGTAACCTTATTTTCTACCAATCAATTTGCAAACCAGTCACATATTAAGGACCATTTCACTAACTTGTAGTCATCCATTACTTCATATGTTGCAGGTTGTGTCTGTGTGCCAATAAATCCTGATGATTGCGAGAACTTTAATCCTACAAGTGTACCCAATCTTTCTCAAGTAAAATTCTTACCTTATTTTATAGTACTTTAAATGGTTAATTGAAGGTGCTTCTTTAGATCTGAGATAGTTGAACCTTGGATTAAAATATGGTATTAGATGGGCAGTATAATGATAAAACTGAGGTCCATTGAACATAAATTATGAACATAATTTATTGGACTATGAATAGTGTTACAATTATAATTATTTCTCCTTTACCTACCTCTGCATTAATGAAAAAGATAGCAGATATTGGAAGTTCATTACATGTCTCATGTATGTGTTAGTATTTTAATTTTGTTTAAGTTGTTCAAGAGCTTGATTAGGTCAAGAATATGTTCTACAAGCTTTGTTCTCTTGACACTGCTCAACATTTTCCCTACACATTTTCTCTTCAATCCAGACATTTCTTAACTCCTTCCCTTGTTAGCCCTTGGTTGTTCTCAAGTGTAATGCTTTTTCTATGCATCTTGCAGTCTGTATGTATGATCAGTCATCTCTTATGAAGCATGGATAACCTTTCATGGAATTTTTGTTGTAATTAGACAATTGCCATTGTGAGAATAATCATTTAATTTGTATGGAAGTAAGTCTTTTTCATATTATTTGACTTGGTATTGTAAACTTGTCTTTGCAGGATTCTCTCAAGGGGAACAACAGAACTGTGATGATAGGTAGAGTTGTACAACACCATAAATCATTTTGCATTATCAATATATTGCTTATAGAATACTCTGTGCAAGTAAAATGGAATGTGCAATGACAATTGGTCTCAAATTCAAATTTGAATATAAGTACATTATACACAAGAAGATGGTATCTATTCTATGATTTAAAGAACCCCAAAATAAGAAAATTAGTAGGTTCCATTTGTTTACTTTCTATTAGACACTTGTTTAATCAGCGAGACCCTCAGAATGTCTTGTTGATAAGCACCAGTGTTCAAAACTCTTAAGAGGTCAGATCAGTGTGACATTGGATCTGTCTTGCCGATGGAAGTCATCAGCAAGAGTCTCAACGATGGTACATTTCAATGAATATTTAAAAAAAAAAAATTCATTTTTTCATCGCAATTTCGACGAAAACCACCGACGAATCACCGAAAAGGTCCAACAAAGTTTCTATAGCTGCGACAAAGGCTTTGTCATAACTCCTTGCCCATTTCATCGCAATTTTGACGAAGGCCACCGACGAATCACAGAAAAGGTCCGATGAAGTTGCTTAGCTACGAAAAAGGCTTCGTTGTAACTCCTTTCCCATTTCGTCGCAATTTCGACGAATGCGACTGATGAATCACAAAAAAGGTCCGACGAAGTTTCTTAGTTGCGATGAAGGCTTCATCATAACTCCTTTCCCATTTCATCACAATTTTGACTAAATCCACCAACAAATCACATAAAAGGTTCGACGAAGTTGCTTAGCTGCGATGAAGGCTTCGTCGTAACTCCTTGCCCATTTCGTCAAAATGGCGATGAACTTCTGGTGTTGTGTCAACACTTCAGAAGATCCATTGCAATTGCATTTTGGTTGTAATTCGTTGGTGGATACACGAAGTTTGCGTTGATATTCTGATGAACATCCGAGTCATTTTATTATGCCGACAACTGACGAATTTGCGCCGTTATTTCTACGTTTAATGCGTCATCAGAATTTCAACGAAAAAATAGAGACGAAATTGTTTTCATCATTTCGTCGCTTTTCCGACAAATATTTGTTGAACGAACGACGAACGTTCGTCGGAAAATGGAGTCAAATTCAGTAGTGAAAGAGCCTCTACCTCTACTGAAGGAGATAAATAGTGAGTAACTTCGAGCATGATATTAGACCCTACACCATGTACTAAGTAATGGTTGAAAGGTATTAAAGGATTCTAAATGCAAGGTTTTTAGTGAATATGTGAATATTGATCTTGTCAAATAGTGCCTGAGATTAGGAGGGTCTCTCTTTCTCTCATCACCAAACAAGACTTTGCAAATCAAGGGTCTTTTAGCTTGGATTGAATGATGCTAGCCACAATTTAAGTTACAACTTTCACTCTCCCCCTTTGTACATCCCACTAGAAAATATGGTTAAGGTCATCCTTGAGGTGATAAAATCCCTAAGAAGGCCTCCTAATGGGAAAGACTATAGTAGGTGTTTTTGATCACTAAAGACACACAAAGCGCAAGGGGAGAGCATCCACACAAACTAGTAACCCTTGGGATAACACATAAAACATAAAAGAAATGAAGAGATGTGAGACTTCTGATCTCCAAGATCACACTAAGTTCAAGGAGATAGTGTACATCTACACATCCTTCCAAACACAACAAATAATGTTCATTAACCTACTAAACTACTTTAAATATGCCTAGATTAATGAGAAATCAAATTGTGGACCAACAAAACCTAAATCAAACCATAATTAATATTAATGATAATGACCCTTGACATGTGTTATACAATTGCACCACTTGTTAGTTGACCAAAAATAAAGGTAAAAAGAGCTCAAAAACCTTAAAAATGCAAACTAAAATGAAAGTGCAACTATACCAGATAGAGGTACCACATTATGATGCAAAGGCACAACTTGGTGATATAGAGGCACAAATTTGTGAAATGAAGGTGCTAGTCTATGAAACAAAGGCGTAGTTTCATAGATAAAGTCTCAAAATGAGCTCCAAGATCTAAAAAATTAGGTTTTCACCAATCTAGTTGAGAAATAGGTACAATATAAGACTAGGGCACACTAGAAAACACATATATTGCAAAAATATGTTAAATAATAGGGAAAAGGATCTCAAGATGATGCAAACCCTAGATCTCCTAGAAAGCTTCAATGAGACCCTAGTTTGACGAAACCTTAAAACTCCTAATTTTTACATTCAAAGAGTGAAACAAACTACAAAAATAGAGTGTTAGAAAAGTAATATACTACAAAACAAGGCATAAAAGGTCATTGAAACCCTATATTAGCCCTTAATTGATAAAATATAATGCACATAATAGAAGCACAGTTTTAGGTGATGGATACATAGCCTCACAGAACATAGGTTCCTTTATGTGAAATAGAGGTGCAACTTTGTTTTATAGATGTGCATGTCTGTGAAATGGGTGAAATAGAGGCATAGCTTTGTGCTACAAAGGAACCTTTCTATGAAACAAAGGTGTCACTTCATATTTTGGGACCTAAAAATGCTTTTTGCATCATAAAGACACAAAAAATTTACCAAGAAAGGTTAAAAAGGGACATGGGTCCCACCAGGCATGCCAAAATGAAGATGAGGAAAATATTGAAGGTAAAAAAAATGGAAGATAAAGAAAAAAAAAACACAATACCTTCACTTAGAATCTTTTCTCACTCCTTGATAAGCAGAAATGGAGTGTACCCTTGTTCCATTTGATTTTCTCTTTGGTGATGATATTTGTGAATTGCTCAATATTCTAGCATAATCTTGATATGATTGCATAATGAGAGATAATTGATTTTTTGTTAATTAAGGGATATGCAACACACTATTAATCCTTTTAATTCTATTATAAGGAAATTTGACTCTAACTTTACCAAGACCAACAATATTTAAACAAGAACCATCACCAAAGTACACCTTACCTTCATGAAATTCTTCATATTCAAAAAACTAATCTCTATTATAGGTCATATGAAAAGATGCACCTGAGTCAATGAACCATGCATCATTACCTACATGAGTAATCAAAACTACAATAAGTGTATCACCATCATCATCTTCCTTCTCAAAATCAAAACCAGAATCAAATATCTTCTTTTCTTATTCTTTGCACTCCTTATGGAAGTGTTTGTACTTACCGTAATTCAAACAAATAGCTTTAGAATTTCTAGGAGATTTGGATCTCCCCTTGTATTTGGATTTATCACGCTTCTCATTCTTCTTTCCTTTTTCCTTAGGTCTTCCATGAATATTTAGGGCCTCCTTGAAATTGATGTATACCTTCCTCCTCATATCTTCAGATAGAAAAGAACCCACCACATCTTCAATATCCAAGATAGCATAAGTTCTCTCGATAACCATAGCAAGAGATTCCCACAAATCAAGAAAAATACAAAGAAATATTTAACTGTATGAGTAATCATTCATTAGCTAATAATTAATTAATCTTTAATTGATTATTAGGATAATTTCACTTCATGCACTTAAAATAAAACTTAACAGTGTTTATTTATTTTATTGTTTTGAGCTATTATTAGATCATTTTGTCTCATCACATAGGATGATGACACTTGTGATGATCTAATCTTTTTCACATTTGGGGTTTACTCTTATAAGCACTCTCCTTCATTGTAACTCTATGCAAACTCTTGAGGTTCATTATTACTCTTGAGATTCATTTTGTAAGCTTCAAATTTGAAATCTTCTTATTTTTTGTAGGTTTTGGGATTGAACATTTCTTTGGTGTGAGTTGAAAAAAAAAAAAACCTTACTATTGTTCTCAAGAGGCCAAAAAGATGAATTTTAATATAAAATTCACCCAATTTTGGTCTCGGGAGTTTAGGAGGCAAAAAAACATTTTCCACAAGGGTTTGTATGGAATCCATATAGAATTAAAAAAAAAATCCAAAAAACACATGCTTGACATGCTTAGGCACTCCACCAGTGGAGCGGCGCATACGAGACAACACCCCTGCACCCCCCACTAGGAAGTGGCTTGCTAATTTCTAGTGACCTACAAATAGTTGTGGCAGTGACTGAGCTACTAGCCGCTAGCAGTTGCACCACCAGTGGCTCTACCACCCCCACCACCCGCTCATTGCTCCACCAATGGCAAGATGGCAGGGTGCTTTTTTTTAGCCACTTCTTAGTGACAAGTCATAGTGGTGACCAACATCTAGCACTAGGGGGCTCAGTTTTTCCCCTAATGCTCTAATTCAACAACTTTTTTTGGGGGGGGCATAACTTTCCACACGTATATCAAAATCAAGCAAATGAGATATCATAAAAAGTTGGTTTCAAGCACTATTCAATGGTACTAATATTATTCTCATGTTTTGTTGCTAGTGCAGTATACATCATGTTAGAGTCAAAAGTGTTGTTTTCACTCCCAAGCTCGCAAATTTTGACCAATTTCTTTATTTTTCTTGATTCTAGCACTATTGGAAAGGTCTTTTATAGCTCTTCATATCTATCCATGTACTTTTTCTATATTTTCTTTGGGTATGTTTTATTTAATTTATTGTGTTTTCACATTCTAGTGAATTACTTGGACATTTTAGCTCTTAGAAATTTTTTGTTTATGTGGGATGACTTGTTTATAGATGTTCTACATGTATTTCCATCATTTTGTCCTATTTGGGTATTATAAACATTGTTTGTAATCATTTTCTCTTTTGTAGATGCGATGAGATAAAGTACCATTGTTGTACTTGCTTTTGGGGAATTTTACACATTGTATTGTGCATTTTGTACTTGCACTATGATAAAAAGTGTCAATGGATGGTTGTGTAGTGCATTTATTTTTCCATCACACCATTTTCAAGTGATTTTTCCTTCCACAACAACATCAAATCTAATTGATTCATGTCTCATGTGTGTGTGCCTTGTTTGCACACCCCTTTTTAGTTGCATGTACTATTTTATGCATGTTCAAATGTCTTGCTTCTCTTACATGCACTTCTTGGTGACTCACAATTTTAGTGGACTTGTCATGGCTCTCCCTTTTCCACATCATGGGTGGTTTCTATTGTTGGTACTAATGCTTCCTTGATTTCATGTTGGAGTGACCTATGTATCTATTTTTGTTCCTATATAATAGGTAGATGCAACGGTTGGTTACCCATGCATTTTGGTGAGATGGAGAATTTACCATATCGATACTCTTGGATTCCTATTTTTGGAGGCGGCCTTCTATTATCACTTGATCGTTGTTCCTTAGATTATTAGTACCTGTAATTTTGACTTTCATCTTGCATGGTTGAGTAGTGTTGTTGGGATCACTCATGCAAATTCATGTACCATTTGTATCTACAACTGAAAAATATTTTCTTTTGTTTTTCATCTGATTCAAGCAGTGGGGCACCCATGCAGATTCTTTTCTTCTTGATCTTGATCATCATCTGTTTCAGAGGAGGATTTCATTTTAGCACTATAGAAGTCAAGGTTGTGTACAAATTCTTTGTACTTCAACGATGTTCTTCATGTTTCTATTAGATTTTTGAGATATTATTTTGGAGGCTTCTTAGTCCTTCATTTTCCTTTCTCTCTCTTAGAGAGGATTTTTTCCCATGAGGTTGTCTCCTTTTGTCCAATTATGAGAGATTAGATTGTTTGTACATGGGTAATTCATTAGGCCTTGTTTGTCGGGACCCTTTCATGCATTCTTTTCTTTTTAGGCACTCACTTTTAGGGGTTTTAGCTCTACTCCCTAATTTTTCACTTAAGGAGGGTGTTAGAGTAATAATTCATTAGATAATAATTAATTAATCTTTAATTGATTATTAGGATAATTTCACTTCATGCACTTAAGCTAAAACTTAGAAGTGTTTTTTTCTTTTATTAGTTTGAGCTATTATTAGATCATTGTGTCTTATCACATGGGATGACAAAACTTGTCATGATCTAATCCCTTTCTCATTTATGGTTTCCTTTTATAAGCACTCTCCTTGATTGTAATTCCAAAAAAACTCTTGAGGTTCATTATTAATCTTGAGGTTCACTTTGTAAGTTCCCTCTTGTTGAGAAAATAACAAATCGTTGTTTGTAACTCTCATGCATGGAAGGTGTTCTCATTTTCCATTTGGTCTTAGATCTTGTGTGTTTTTCATAAATTTAACACTAATAATTCTCCTCTTTGTCTATTTTGACACCAAATAATGTCAATTGAGCCATTGACATATTGAATTCTTTCAAGTGGTATGTAATTTTTCCACCCTCTTCCATCTCAAGGAATATAATTTCTTCCTCAAGAAAATTTTATTCACTAAAGATCTGGCTTGATACATCTCACCAAGTTTATTCCATCATTTTTTGGCCAAGGTTTCTTTGTGGGCATTGATCAAAACAGAGTGTATCGGGAATAATTTGATTAGACCCTTGGTTTTATGATCCATGGCATCATATTGAGCAACCAAAGTAGGCTCTATAGGCCTTAAAATTTTATCATCAACAACATCCCACAAATATCATCCTATTACCAAATCCTCCATCTTTAGCTTCCACATCTCAAAATTATTGCCAATTTTTTTTTACCTTTATTCTCCTTTATGTGCTTTCCATATGAAAATTCTTGCAACAAAATCATAAAGTATCTTCTGCATAATATCCCACTCAAATCTAGATTAGTTCAAAAAACCCAACAACCCACAATTGAAACCAAAGGTGATTAAGCTTTGATACCACTTATAAGGAAGCTAAGGTAGTGGAAATTCCTACACTAATCTTGAGAGGAGTTTTATACAAAAAAGTTCAGATATGAACAGTTACAAAAACTTAAACAAAAATAAACATATTTACAACATTCATACCACAACATACTGATTTATGTGTGGAAAACCCTTTTGGAAGAAAAACCTCACACTCCAAAGCCACCCAATATATTATTTTGAAATCAACAAGATTGCAACATACTTTTAGAGAAAGATTTTTCATGGGAGTATCACCAATTGAAGATTTAGAGGAAACTCAACAATTATAAGAATCTTATGCACAACCTTCATCTTTTATACCTAATATATAGGAGATAGAATACATAAAATCATCAACGATATTATAAAACCATGAGCTAAAATCACCTAAAAAGTGGTGAACATCCTTATCTCCAATAATATATGCTTATGATGTGTCAAATCACACACCACCATGTGTATCTCCCCTTTTATAGCTCATTTATGTGTCCAACACATTTTTACATCTCTAATTTCAAGAGACCCAATTTTTGAAGGCCATACATTTTGATTTGAGTGTTTGATTGTGATGCAGAACTAAGGTTTCACCAACTCAACTTCTTTGCAACTTGATTCCACAAGGCTTAAAGACACCAAAACACCAAAACATGGTTCCGAACTTTACTAGACCCTAATACACCTTTAAACATCTTGATTTTGACAGAAAAAAAAGCAATAACACTTTCTTACAACATTGTTTTATCAAACTTTCAATTGCTTGCACCCATGACACCAATTGCTTGTAGCATTCCACAATAGCAAAATCGGGTATATCTTTTGACCCTGATTGAATCTCCAAAGAACAAATACATTTTTAGGAACCCATTATAGCCTTATTGAACATACTACAACCTCAAGTACTATTGTTTTGGAAAGATTAAGCCTAAAGTTGATTGTCCTACAGAAATGGGCTCCAAATAGGCCTAATTTACAAAGCATGTATCACCTAATTCACTCCAAAGCGTCAAATAACCATGGAAAGAATTGTAACAGGTTATAAAACTACCAAATCATCAAATTTTAGTGCTTGAAAGACTACTTGATGCATCAAAATATCAAACCCTCACTTTATGCCATTTTGGACTAAATAAAACAGGGGTTTAATGGTTCTCAACTTTCCAAACCTCAAGACACCTTGAAAATGCTTCAAAAATCTTGAAATATGTTTGAAAATTATATTCCAATCATCTCCCAAGGTTTATCACTTGGTTTTCACAAAACCCTAGCCTTGTGGCTCTTGAATTTGCTCCAAAACCACTCTTTTTCCAGCCTAGGGCCTCCTTGAAACCTTGTCAAACATTAACATACACCCTTGAAAATTTGGAATCTCAAATAACATGTTAAAATAGATCTCCAAACCAAAAATCATGAGTTTTTACTAGTTAAAATGAGAGTTATGGATTTTTTTGTGCTTGTTTCCCCTAGTTCAGAATTTTCAAGCTATCTGTAAAGAAATTAACATATCTTTTGCATAACTCAATGAAATGGAATGAAACAAATTGAATTAGAAACTAGATTCAAAATAATTTCACCTCCAATAAAAAAAATGGTTTTCTATTTGTACATATCCGTAGAATGGCCTACAAACAGAGAAAATGTTGGAAATGCACAAAAATAAGCTTTGTTTCTTATTCAATCCTTCCTTAAAACCACACTTCTTCCTTTCCAACGATGAAAATGGCATTTTTAAAGGATTTAAAACTTCTCCAACATGAGAAACTAATTAAACTACCTTTTAAACTCCCTATGAACCTTCATATTCCTCTTTTGTTTGCCCTTTTTGCACTTTTTGCAACTTTTACATTGACAATTTTTACATTGTTTTGACAACTTTTGCAATATTTGAAAAAATGAACTTAAAATGACTCCCTAAGACCCATAACATAATAAATGTTGCCTCATGGGCCTTATTATATCATTAGGAGATCAACCTTAAACTAAAAATCTAAAGTTGCCTCATGGAGGCATGAACTCTATCAGGTGCTCCTGCACCAGGTTGATAAATTGTTTGAACCATTAGAAAGCTTGTGAAACACTTTATAAAGCTCCAACTATCTTCTCTGATTATGATCACTTTTGGGCCCAAAAAATTCCTCTAAGGCCTTGCAATAAACCTTGAAACTTTCAAAAACATAAACTTTTATCTTCAAATATAGATATGATATGCAATGAAACTTTACAAGCATGCTTATTTAGCCATTCCAAATATTTGGGAAAAAATTCACACCAACCCATGCTCAAATGTAAACTTATTATAAATATTAACCCTGTGTAATTGTAAGGTTGAGACACCATTTTTTTAACAAATGAATGAGGTGCACATTTTAGTGACAAATTTCAAGTAAACCTTCTCTGAGCATACTTTTTAGTGATGAATGTTAAATAAAACTCCTCCACATGCACTTTTTAGTTATGAATGTAAAGTAAAACTCTTATAGGTACAATTTTCAATGATTAATATCATATAAAAATCCTTCAAGAATGCTTAGTAGTGAATATTGTGTAGATCTCCTCTAATACACATTCCTTGTGGTTTTGCCACCTACTTTTCTAATTCATTTTGTAACACTAAGATAAGTTCATAAAATAAAGATATCATCTTTAAACATGAAGTTGTCACCATAAAAATTCAAGTTTGAGTGTTTGGTATATCATCATGACTAATTTTTTTAGATTATTTTCAAAGTATTCACCATGATCATGATTGGGGGAAAATTTAGCAAAATCATCCAAAGTTATTGATCCAAAAATCTATTTTAGAGTGCACTAAATATCAAGCACACTTTTAGAAAAAAGAGCATATTCTATGATTTTCTACTTTTAATCATGTGTTATTTTTAGCTATCTTCGACGACTATTTTATATTTTATATTTTTAGATTTCTTACCATGTGAGAGATGTGACTTCTAGGTGTTAGTTTATAGTGATATTTACCATTAGTATATCCAATGATTGCATGGTTTTATACTTATATATAATGGATATAATTTTTCAATAAAGATCACATTTCATGCAGAATGTATAATTATTTATTATTATTTTCTAATGCAATTATTTTGTAAATATTATAAAGAAGTATTTTTTTTATTTAGCTTCTAATAGTAATTTTCGCACCTACTTCATGTTGAAATTTTTATTCACCAAATATTCATGATTGTTATTCCAAAATTCATTATTTATTCAATATAATTTAGTATGCTTATTTTACTTTTAATTAATTGTTAAAAGTGTTTTGTCTTTTGTGTTTTTGTGCCTTTACAAGTTAAAATTTAGCAATTATTAAAATTGTTGTATTGTTGTAGGTGTTAGGTTGTTCTCTTGTAGCTTTGAATACAACTACCATGTTTAACTTATAATACTTGGTTTATTTGTTTATCTTATTCAATTTTTTATGTTTATTTGCATTATTCAATTTCTACTTTAAGCTAGATGATACAACTCTACCCTCCTATAATTTATTTTTAGTAAATAAATCATTTACATCAAGTTGAATAGTGTCTCAACCTTTTTATCTTAGGTGAATCTAAAAAGGCAATATTAAAACCACTATAAAGATTATGAATAACAAGTGCATATTGTTTATGATAGGTTAGTTTTAATATTGTTTATGAATTATGTACGAAGAATTATTAAGATTCAATTACATAATATTGGAACATTGTGGATAGGGGTCAATTACACTCTGATTTGTCTCAAAAGTTGGACCACTTAGTGGAGATTGACAGGGTCTGTAATGCACTTGCTTTGTACTTCTTTGTTTTAGTTTGAATAAATTTTTACCCCTCTTTTTAGTTAAAAAAAATCAAATAGATATTTTTTTCTCTTTTCTAGATTTAAAAGTCTTTGTATATCAAATTTTAATGTAGAAATACTCAACATAATCAATATTATGATAAATGATGGTCTAATCATAATGGTCTAAACAATAACTTATTTCAAAATTTACCTTTTCAAGATAAGTGATCAAATATCTTATTTTAACTATTGCTCATATCATATGAAATGTTTTTTTATTACAGAAACAAATGTAGTTTATTTGACCTTTATTCAAAGTATGATTAATTGATATCTTTTTATAAAAAAACTCTTCATTAGAAAAATTTATATCTTATTTCCAATTAAAATAATACAAACAAAAACAAATAGTTTTGATCTTTGTTTGTATCATCTTCTTCTTCAAGAATAATCATTTTGAAATCCTCTTACAATTTTGTTTTAGCTATGCTCAGGTTCCTCTAGTCTTATATAATCATATAAAATACCATTAAATGCATTTGTAGCTTGCTTTTGGCTGACAAATAGTGTATTATCTCCTTGCACCAACCATTGAGGATTTACTTGCACACTCAAAATTTGGTAAAATCCATGGATCCCATGTCGAGCTATTGCATTGTTTCCTTCATTTAATGGAGCCTCAAAACGATGTGATTGTTCATTGAATAATACCTTTGAAATTAAAAAAAAAATTAGATATGAAATATAAGATCAAAATTTGAAGATAGAAACATTTTTATGAATATATTTAACAAGAGAAATAATATATTTATTCATGTGATACAAAAAGCTAAATACCTCAAGATGTGAATAAGTTGCAGATGCAATTGCTATCCACATTGTATAAGATCCATTCTTAATCAAATTGTCAAGTTTAAACTTAATTTTCCATGTTGTTGCTTTATGTGTTCCATCCCGGTTTAACCTACAATAAAATATTATCATGTTCGAAATAAATTAAGATAAAAAATGAATAACTTGACACTTATTTAAAAAACATAAATATAATAATGAAAAAATGAATTGATCCAAATTTACTAATATGAAAAGATTTAATATGAAGGTTAAAAGTTAATGAACTTTGTTGACATAAAACCTTTATGACCGTGTATTTTAGTTTAACAATAATATCAATAAATAAGAAAGTTGAATAGGTAATAAACTTTGATGACATTAAATAAGTAAGGTGGATTTTAATTTAGCAACAACTTAAGTTATTGGTTGGCAATGAAATAAAAATGGTTATATTATAAAAAAGTATAGAAGTGAGAATAGAAAAATGAGATAAATTTTTGGATTTATTTTTAGAAGTTTCTAAGGTGGCATAACTTCTATTGGTATATATTGGATTATATACATTGTCATATATGATTTTTAATATTTTAGATATGAATAGGAGGATTATTAGCTTTGAAGAAAATTCAAGAAACATATTTTTAGTTAGGTATATCTCAATTGAAAAAATAAACATTTTTTAAAAATTTGAAAGTTTTTTTAAAAATAAAAAAGAGAAAATCAAGCAAGCAAACATACTCATACATAATCAATCAACCATTCTTTAATAAAGAGGACACATCACCCTATTAACATAAAGAACAAAGTATATTATTGTTATGTCAATTGTAGTAGCTAGAACAAAGTATGTTAGGATCCTATGAGTTTACCTTTAATTGTTTTTTCAACTTATCAAATCCAGTATGAATCAAAATTGTATAAATAATTGAGTTTTTTCCACTAAGAGCTAAGGAGAGAATACCCATTCCACCCAAATTGCTTAAGTTTTGAATGAATGAATGAAAGATTTTAATGATGTCCATGAGACTAAACAGTCTATGGGACCAAGACAAATAGCTTAATTTGTCTTCATGCTCTTTTTCAAGTCGGATCTCTTACTATTAATTTTGACTAGAAGGTTGGTTGTCTGGTTGATCTTATCATCCTCAAATAATTGTTGCATATTGTCCACACCCAAACTATTTGTGTATTGATTACGGATATCTTTATATTTTATCTCCACCACCCCCTTATTATAGAATATGCACATTCTTTCTTCCCAAGTTTCCTTATGTATCTTCCACCTATCAGTCTCACACCTAAGATGGTGTGATCCCGTCCTCAATTGTACAACTAATAGCCTTGATTTCCCTTTAATAGTTGCACCTAAATAGGTTTTTTCACCATGATCCTTTGTCGGGTTAAGGGTATGTGTAGGATCATGATAGGTATGTGGTTGATGACTTTTTTTTTACCCAAAATTGATCAAACAAAAAGGGTTTTTAAAGGAGATTCTCAACTTTCCACCAATACAAATTGTGTTTTACTTTGAATTTAATAAGTAATTATTATTCATTTTCTATTTGAATTACAATTAAAGTCCTAATTGATAGGCTGATTGAAAAACATCTATAGTTTTCAAATGGTATCACATTTTTTGAATCCAAAACACGTTTCACATACTATAGGATTAAAAAAAGAAAAATTGAATTTCATGAAGTTTTGACCAAGTTAAGGTGGTCAGACATATGAGTTTTTATATTTTTTAAAAGTTATAGTAAAAAATCATAATTAATTATTTACTTGGAAAAAAATTACAAAAAAATGTGCATCATATCAGGACATGAGTCCTCTACTTATATCTAAAATCTTATAAAAAAATATTATTATTTTATTATGGTTAGGGTGGTTAGACATACACCTACTTCTTATGTTTTCCCTAAGATTTAACTACTACTACATTGAAATTTCAAATTTTCACCAAATAGATTTTTTTTTAAACAAACCTAGTAGTTTAGAAACTACATTCAATTTTCTATAAATTCTATTCTTACATATTTTTGAAATAATGTAGATAAATTATTCAAATTTTTACGTCAAGGTGCCTAACTCTGATTTTTTCTAAATTTTTTGCCACTTAAGGGCCTATTTTTTTCATGATGATCCTACACATACCCTTAAACTCTTTAATGTAGTATGTTGTTTTTTTCCCAATCTATTTTGACCACATGACAATCCTAAATTTTTCTCACATAGTTTTTTATTTCACTATTGGTGCTAGGACACTTGTAATTTGATGTCCCACTTGTTTAACCACTTGTTGTTCTACTTCATCCAGGTTTTCTTTCTTCGATCTAGCATCTCCTCCATAACTGTTTTGGGCCACCGGTGGTTATCCATGTTTTCAACCTTCTTTAGATAACTTATCAACCAGGTTACTGCCGATGTTCCCAAAGGAAAAGCCCCCACTTCAACTAAAAGAATTTCATATGGGATTGTGGCTTTAACTTTGAGATTGCTTGTTATTAGGTGTTTTTGAATTCTTTCTATTTGTCTCCAACTGTACTTTGACATATTGTTTCCCCACACTTCACACCCATAAAGTACAACCGATGTGACAAGTAAACCAAAAAGGATTTTTTTGGTTTTCCAATCCCAAAGTTAAGCTTTTCTACATCTATTTTGAAGCAGGTAAGAGGCTTTCCAACCTCCCTATATCCTTTTTGTTCTACAAGTCTCCTAACTAAGCTTATAGTGAAAGTCAATCCCAAGATATTTGTATTCTTTCACTATATCAAGCGGGCTGCCTTCAAAAAGAAAGGTATGTTGTTTATCTTTTCTATTCAATGAGAAAATCATGGTTTTGGTCTTGGTGGTGTTCACTTGCATCCCAACTTCCTAACAAAAGTGTTCTAGAGCTTTCAAATGTTCTCTTAACCCATGAGCTGTTTTTGAAATTAAAATAAGATAGTCAGCATATAGAAGTAATTTCACTATGTAACCTACCAATTGAATACCTTCCCCACTTGCCTTGCTTAACCAAGCTTCCAACTTATCAATATATAGCCCAAGAAGCGTGGGAGATAAAGGGAAGCCCTACTTAACTCCAATGTCACTACCAAAACATTCTAACATGCCTTCACTTGTTTTGATTTTAGCTCTAACTTTCTCATACAGCCTGTGAACAACTGTTCTATACATATTTGGAATACCTAATTCTTCCATCCTATTCCATAGTTTGTCCCTAGGCACCATGTTGAAAGCTTTCTTAAAGTCTACAAAACAACAATAAGCTTCCTCACCATGAGTGTCCCAAATTTTCTCAATCAAGTCTCTAAGGGTGATGCAGTGACCAATGGTAGAGTGCTGGACCTAAAGCCTTTCTGCCCCTTTTCCCCTTTTCCCTCATTTTCTCCCCAATTGTTGATCCTATGTTTAATCATGCTCCCAAAGAGCTTGCAAAAGATAGGATTGACCATAATTGTGCAGTAGTTAGATGGGTTATTGATATCACCACTTTTAAATAAAGGGATGACCACACTGGTAGTCCACTCCATAGGAAAACCTTCCTGATTGACATTGTTGATTTTTTTTTATGTGAGGGGCAAGAGTTTCAATCCCCCATTTTAAAAATTCAGACTGTAACCCATCTATGTCTTGTGCTTTACCACTTGCTAAGTTCTTTACTCATTGTTTAATATCATCCACAGTGAATAGTTCCATTGATGTGTTAACAACTGGAGGGTAGTCTTTCTCGTGGACCCATTCGTAAAGAAGCCTAGCATACTCTAACCATTGGACATCCGTAATATTGTTTTCCAACATCTTTTTCTTTTGTTGCAGTTCCCTCCAAAAGCCTTAAGGATTATGTTTCGCAAGAGAGATTAACTCCTTCCTTCTTTCATTTACATACTCTATTTTTTGGACTGCAATAATTTTTCATATTTTTTCATGTATTCTTTGTCCATTTCTCTCTCCTTTAGCGATCTCTTGGCTTATCCTTACATTCTTCATCATACCACAAATTTTCCGAAAAAGTGTTTGTAGTCCTTGCCTTAGGGTGGGACCTTTTGCATGCATTTAAAGCCTTGTGGATTATCAGGATCAACGAATTGTTGTGAATGTGGACATCTACCTCTTTTGCTGCTTTAGACTCTTCGTTATTTTTTAAATCATGGAAATGCTGCTTAAGAACATCACTAAATATTTCCCTATTTTCTTGATTTATGAGGATTTTACCCTTGGGAAGGGATTTTTATTGCATGTGTTGAACCTGTTTATTGTGTTGGCTGATTGGAGAAATGTGTAGCTTAACCCAAAGAGGCAAGTGGTTAGATTTCATCTCAATAGGGCAGTCCTCAATATCAAACTCCAACAGTCTAGGACTAAAACTCTAAGAGAAAACCATGTGTAGTCCACCACACTTTGACCATTATAATTTTTGCAAGTGATACCCCCGAATTCAGCCAATTTCTCATACCATTGGAAATAACCATGCCAAACAAACTACAAAGCCCTAGTAATTTTGCCCCAAATAAGTTCACAGTGCCATTACCATCTTGAGATGTTCTTTCCCAATGAAGACCACCACCTTCCTCTAACCATAAGGGATTGTTCTCCCCTTTTTCTTCATTGCTCAACTTAAGAGACTAATTATTAGCTCTCCTTGCATTTAATTCACCCATTAAA
Source organism: Sequoia sempervirens (assembly GCA_007258455.2). Taxonomy (NCBI): domain Eukaryota; kingdom Viridiplantae; phylum Streptophyta; class Pinopsida; order Cupressales; family Cupressaceae; genus Sequoia; species Sequoia sempervirens. The sequence continues at coordinate 355,818 of VDFB02233633.1, read as the reverse complement.
ACCACATCTCCAAGTGTGTTGAGAATAAAGATATCTTTTTTTAGTGATGCATACATGTCTTCATTGTCTAAATTTTGCTTCTTATAAAACTTTGAATTTTTTGGAGCAAAGTAGCAAGCAACTAAACTAAAAGTTACCACATTCTTTGTTATTTGCAGCCACATGTATTGTTTATTTGTGTCTTTTTTTACAAATTCAACAATTCCTTTCCACTTCTCATCTATTAGCACTATAACCCCTCAATGACCTTTGTCCATTTCATTCCCTTAATTCCAAACTGAAGCTTTCTTATACCCTTCAAAATCTAGAACTTTGCAGCCATCATGTTCATATGTTTCTATAAGAATGATAATATCTTTTCCTTTTGCTATGGGCCCCAATCCAGGGCCTCTTCTCGATGGATATCCTCTACGATTCCAACTTACAATATGTAAATATTCCTATGGGGCCCCTATTTCCTATTTCTTGTTTGAAA
>VDFB02233633.1:168476-355243 GCA_007258455.2 Sequoia sempervirens | reverse complement strand
AAGCGAAAGAATAGATATTATATATTAATGAATGAATGTGAATATGTTAATTATTAAGAATGTACATATTAATTAATAAATCAATATATGTTATTAATGGATGAATGAATGTTATATATTATTAATGGATGAATGAATGATTGTTATATGTTATTAATGGATGAATCAATGATTAATGTTATATGATTGGGTATGGGGAATTGAGAGTGATGTGAGGGGGGAGGGGTGGCGGGACCAAATGAGCTTCCACCGTCACGTGGTTGGCCCTGCTAAGTAGAGAATATTAAATTATTCTCGAAACAAAGAGAAGCTCAATAAGGTAATGCTTTTCAATCTCTAAAGCATCGTTTGAAGCATCAAACCAATATGCAAAGATGAAAAGTACTAAATTTTTGGTGGTAGAAAAATGATTCTTTATACCTTGAATCAAAGCACTTTCTGCATCATAATTTAGAAGTTGTTCCATTCGATGTTCTTAGTTTGGTTGTTTTGTGTCTTTGTAGATACCATTGTGTTGTGTGTGGTTGGTTTAAAGCTCTGTTTTCTTCTGTTTTTAGTAGTGACATAACTCTAAAATTTGACTTTGTGCATAACAGGTTAGTGGAAAAATTGATAGCTTTGAAGGGTTTAGAGGCTCAATTGAGAGAGATACACGAATATTTGGATCTTGTTGTTGATGGGAGGCTTCCACTTAACCATGAAATTTTGTACCATCTGCAGGTATTCAAAAGTTTCTCTACTTACATTCATTCTCGATCATAAATGTTGTAAATGATATTAATGCTTCAAAATTAAGATTTGTTTCATTATTATAATGATCAAAATGTTATACTTGCTATACACATTCAAACATTCTCTTGCCCTACCCTTCTCTCCCCCTCACCAAAATTTTTCTTTGTCATAAAGATTGATTTCTATCTCCATTGCACAAATTTATCTGAAGCATGGAGTGAATAAAGATATGTAAAGATGATGGATTATGTCTAAACAACAACTTTCCATGTATAGCTAATTAAATCCTTAATATTTGAATAGTTTGACCTAGAATAATGCTTGTATATATGCATGTGTAGCAATAAGGGAGCCTATGTGAAGATTGAAATTTAAAACATCACTGTGGTATTTTTCCTTAGGCAGTGAAATGATATTTTGAGTAATACAAACCTACACACACATTGCTATTTTTCGGCATTGCATTGAAGAAATTTTTCTCTTATACCTACCCTCGGCTAGACATGGAGGTATATAATATCAGTTCACGGAGTTTGTTTTGTAAGTAGTTAATTTCCACAGAGACTAAAATCTCTTCTTAATGTCATGTCGGTGTGAAACACTTGATCACTTGCTGAAACTTATTTGTATTCATCAAAAGCGGTTGTTCTTTTTTATGTTTCTTGCATGTGTGTTTTTTTTAGGCTCTCTAGAGATGTAGCTCGACTCTTTCCTTTGCACTTTTCATCTATTTTGATGATTACAGTAGATTGTCCTCATAATTTTTCATGTAGATTTGTTTGTAACCTTATTTTCTACCAATCAATTTGCAAACCAGTCACATATTAAGGACCATTTCACTAACTTGTACTCATCCATTACTTCATATGTTGCAGGTTGTGTCTGTGTGCCAATAAATCTTGATGATTGCGAGAACTTTAATCCTACAAGTGTACCCAATCTTTCTCAAGTAAAATTCTTACCTTATTTTATAGTACTTTAAATGGTTAATTGAAGGTGCTTCTTTAGATCTGAGATAGTTGAACCCTGGATTAAAATATGGTATTAGATGGGTAGTATAATGATAAAACTGAGGTCCATTGAACATAAATTATGAACATAATTTACTGGACTATGAATAGTGTTACAATTATAATTATTTCTCCTTTACCTACCTCTGCATTAATGAAAAAGATAGCAGATATTGGAAGTTCAATACATGTCTCATGTATGTGTTATTATTTTAATTTTGTTTAAGTTGTTCAAGAGCTTGATTAGGTCAAGAATATGTTCTACAAGCTCTGTTCTCTTGACACTGTTCAACATTTTCCTACACATTTTCTCTTCAATCCAGACGTTTCTTAACTCCTTCCCTTGTTAGCCCTTGGCGCTCTCAAGTCTAATGCTTTTTCTATGCATCTTGCAGTCTGTATGTATGATCAGTCATCTCTTATGAAGCATGGATAACCTTTCATGGAATTTTTGTTGTAATTAGACAATTGCCATTGTGAGAATAATCATTTAATTTGTATGGAAGTAAGTCTTTTTCATATTATTTGACTTGGTATTGTAAACTTGTCTTTGCAGGATTCTCTCAAGGGGAACAACAAAACTGTGATGATAGGTAGAGTTGTACAACACCATAAATCATTTGGCATTATCAATGTATTGCTTATAGAATACTCTGTGCAAGTAAAATGGAATGTGCAATGACAATTGGTCTCAAATTCAAATCTGAATATAAGTACATTATACACAAGAAGATGGTATCTATTCTATGATTTAAAGAACCCCAAAATAAGAAAATTAGTAGGTTCCATTTGTTTACTTTCTCTTAGACACTTGTCTAATCAGCGAGACCCTTAGAATGTCTTGCTGATAAGCACCAGTGTTCAAAACTCTGAAGAGGTCAGATCGGTGTGACATTGGATCTTTCTTGCCGATGGAAGTCATCAACAAGAGTCTCAGCGATGGTACATTTCAACGAATATTTAAAAAAAAAAAAATTGCATTTTTTCGTCACAATTTCGACGAAAACCACCGACGAATCACCGAAAAGGTCCAACAAAGTTTCTATAGCTGCGACAAAGGATTTGTCATAACTCCTTGCCCATTTCATCACAATTTTGACGAAGGCCACCGACGAATCACAGAAAAGGTCCGATGAAGTTTCTTAGCTACGAAAAAGGCTTCGTTGTAACTCCTTTCCCATTTCGTCGCAATTTCGACGAATGCGACTGACGAATCACAAAAAAGGTCCGACGAAGTTGCTTAGTTGTGACGAAGGCTTCATCATAACTCCTTTCCCATTTCATCACAATTTCGACTAAAGCCACCAATGAATCACATAAAAGGTTCGACGAAGTTGCTTAGCTGCGATGAAGGCTTCGTCATAACTCCTTGCCCATTTCGTCAAAATGGTGACGAACTTCTGGTGTTGTTTCGACACTTCAGAAGATCCATTGCAATTGCATTTTGGTTGTAATTCATTGGTGGATACACAAAGTTTGCGTTGATATTCTGATGAACATCCGAGTCATTTTATATGCCGACGACCGACGAATTTGCGCCGTTATTTCTACGTTTAATGCGTCATCAAAATTTTGACGAAAAAATAGAGACGAAATTGTTTTCATCATTTGTCGCTTTTCCGACAAATATTTGTTGAACGAACGACGAACGTTCGTCGGAAAATGGAGTCAAATTCAGTAGTGAAAGAGCCTCTACCTCTACTGAAGGAGATAAATAGTGAGTAACTTCGAGCATGATATTAGACCCTACACCATGTACTAAGTAATGGTTGAAAGGTATTAAAGGATTCTAAATGCAAGGTTTTTAGTGAATATGTGAATATTGATCTTGTCAAATAGTGCCTCGAGATTAGGAGGGTCTCTCTTTCTCTCATCACCAAACAAGACTTTGCAAATCAAGGGTCTTTCAGCTTGGATTGAATGATGCTAGCCACAATTTAAGTTACAACTTTCACTCTCCCCCTTTGTACATCCCACTAGAAAATATGGTTAAGGTCATCCTTGAGGTGATAAAATCCCTAAGAAGGCCTCCTAATGGGAAAGACTATAGTAGGTGTTTTTGATCACTGAAGACACACAAAGCGCAAGGGGAGAGCATCCACACAAACTAGTAACCCTTGGGATAACACATAAAACATAAAAGAAATGAAGAGATGTGAGACTTCTGATCTCCAAGATCACACTAAGTTCAAGGAGATAGTGTACATCTACACATCCTTCCAAACACAACAAATAATGTTCATTAACCTACTAAACTACTTTAAATATGCCTAGATTAATGAGAAATCAAATTGTGGACCAACAAAACCTAAATCAAACCATAATTAATATTAATGATAATGACCCTTGACATGTGTTATACAATTGCACCACTTGTTAGTTGACCAAAAATAAAGGTAAAAAGAGCTCAAAAACCTTAAAAATGCAAACTAAAATGAAAGTGCAACTATACCAGATAGAGGTACCACATTATGATGCAAAGGCACAACTTGGTGATATAGAGGCACAAATTTGTGAAATGAAGGTGCTAGTCTATGAAACAAAGGCGTAGTTTCATAGATAAAGTCTCAAAATGAGCTCCAAGATCTAAAAAATTAGGTTTTCACCAATCTAGTTGAGAAATAGGTACAATATAAGACTAGGGCACACTAGAAAACACATATATTGCAAAAATATGTTAAATAATAGGGAAAAGGATCTCAAGATGATGAAAACCCTAGATCTCCTAGAAAGCTTCAATGAGACCCTAGTTTGACGAAACCTTAAAACTCCTAATTTTTACATTCAAAGAGTGAAACAAACTACAAAAATAGAGTGTTAGAAAAGTAATATACTACAAAACAACGCATAAAAGGTCATTGAAACCCTATATTAGCCCTTAATTGATAAAATATAATGCACATAATAGAAGCACAGTTTTAGGTGATGGATACATAGCCTCACAGAACATAGGTGCCTTTATGTGAAATAGAGGTGCAACTTTGTTTTATAGATGTGCATGTCTGTGAAATGGGTGAAATAGAGGCATAGATTTGTGCTACAAAGGAACCTTTCTATGAAACAAAGGTGTCACTTCATAGTTTGGGACCTAAAAATGCTTTTTGCATCATAAAGACACAAAAAATTTACCAAGAAAGGTTAAAAAGGGACATGGGTCCCACCAGGCATGCCAAAATGAAGATGAGGAAAATATTGAAGGTAAAAAAAATGGAAGATAAAGAAAAAAAAAAACACAATACCTTCACTTAGAATCTTTTCTCACTCCTTGATAAGCAGAAATGGAGTGTACCCTTGTTCCATTTGATTTTCTCTTTGGTGATGATATTTGTGAATTGCTCAATATTCTAGCATAATCTTGATATGATTGCATAATGAGAGATAATTGATTTTTTGTTAATTAAGGGATATACAACACACTATTAATCCTTTTAATTCTATTATAAGGAAATTTGACTCTAACTTTACCAAGACCAACAATATTTAAACAAGAACCATCACCAAAGTACACCTTACCTTCATGAAATTCTTCATATTCAAAAAACTAATCTCTATTATAGGTCATATGAAAAGATGCACCTGAGTCAATGAACCATGCATCATTACCTACATGAGTAATCAAAACTACAATAAGTGTATCACCATCAGCATCTTCCTTCTCAAAATCAAAACCAGAATCAAATATCTTCTTTTCTTATTCTTTGCACTCCTTATGGAAGTGTTTGTACTTACCGTAATTCAAACAAATAGCTTTAGAATTTCTAGGAGATTTGGATCTCCCCTTGTATTTGGATTTATCACGCTTCTCATTGTTCTTTCCTTTTTCCTTAGGTCTTCCATGAATATTTAGGGCCTCCTTGAAATTGATGTATACCTTCCTCCTCATATCTTCAGATAGAAAAGAACTCACCACATCTTCAATATCCAAGATAGCATAAGTTCTCTCGATAACCATAGCAAGAGATTCCCACAAATCAAGAAAAATACAAAGAAATATTTAATTGTATGAGTAATCATTCATTAGCTAATAATTAATTAATCTTTAATTGATTATTAGGATAATTTCACTTCATGCACTTAAAATAAAACTTAACAGTGTTTATTTATTTTATTGTTTTGAGCTATTATTAGATCATTTTGTCTCATCACATAGGATGATGACACTTGTGATGATCTAATCCTTTTCACATTTGGGGTTTACTCTTATAAGCACTCTCCTTCATTGTAACTCTATGCAAACTCTTGAGGTTCATTATTACTCTTGAGATTCATTTTGTAAGCTTCAAATTTGAAATCTTCTTATTTTTTGTAGGTTTTGGGATTGAACATTTCTTTGGTGTGAGTTGAAAAAAAAAAAACCTTACTATTGTTGTCAAGAGGCCAAAAAGATGAATTTTAATATAAAATTCACCCAATTTTGGTCTCGGGAGTTTAGGAGGCAAAAAAACATTTTCCACAAGGGTTTGTATGGAATCCATATAGAATTAAAAAAAAATCCAAAAAACACATCCTTGACATGCTTAGGCACTCCACCAGTGGAGCGGCGCATACGAGACAACACCCCTGCACCCCCCACTAGGAAGTGGCTTGCTAATTTCTAGTGACCTACAAATAGTTGTGGCAGTGACTGAGCAACTAGCCGCTAGCAGTTGCACCACTAGTGGCTCTGCCACCCCCACCACCCGCTCATTGCTCCACCAATGGCAAGATGGCAGTGTGCTTTTTTTTAGCCACTTCTTAGTGACAAGTCATATTGGTGACCAACATCTAGCACTAGGGGGCTCAGTTTTTCCCCTAATGCTCTAATTCAACAACTTTTTTTTTTGGGGGGGGGGGGCATAACTTTCCACACGTATATCAAAATCAAGCAAATGAGATATCATAAAAAGTTGGTTTCAAGCACTATTCAATGGTACTAATATTATTCTCATGTTTTGTTGCTAGTGCAGTATACATCATGTTAGAGTCAAAAGTGTTGTTTTCACTCCCAAGCTCACAACTTTTGACCAATTTCTTTATTTTTCTTGATTCTAGCACTATTGGAAAGGTCTTTTATAGCTCTTCATATCTATCCATGTACTTTTTCTATATTTTCTTTGGGTATGTTTTATTTAATTTATTGTGTTTTCACATTCTAGTGAATTACTTGGACATTTTAGCTCTTAGAAATTTTTTGTTTATGTGGGATGACTTGTTTATAGATGTTCTACATGTATTTCCATCATTTTGTCCTATTTGGGTATTGTAAACATTGTTTGTAATCATTTTCTCTTTTGTAGATGTGATGAGATAAAGTACCATTGTTGTACTTGCTTTTGGGGAATTTTACACATTGTATTGTGCATTTTGTACTTGCACTATGATAAAAAGTGTCAATGGATGGTTGTGTAGTGCATTTATTTTTCCATCACACCATTTTCAAGTGATTTTTCCTTCCACAACAACATCAAATCTAATTGATTCATGTCTCATGTGTGTGTGCCTTGTTTGCACACCCCTTTTTAGTTGCATGTACTATTTTATGCATGTTCAAATGTCTTGCTTCTCTTACATGCACTTCTTGGTGACTCACAATTTTAGTGGACTTGTCATGGCTCTCCCTTTTCCACATCATGGGTGGTTTCTATTGTTGGTACTAATGCTTCCTTGATTTCATGTTGGAGTGACCTATGTATCTATTTTTGTTCCTATATAATAGGTAGATGCAACGGTTGGTTACCCATGCATTTTGGTGAGATGGAGAATTTACCATATGGATACTCTTGGATTCCTATTTTTGGAGGCGGCCTTCTATTATCACTTGATCGTTGTTCCTTAGATTATTAGTACCTGTAATTTTGACTTTCATCTTGCATGGTTGAGTAGTGTTGTTGGGATCACTCATGCAAATTCATGTACCATTTGTATCTACAACTGAAAAATATTTTCTTTTGTTTTCCATCTGATTCAAGCAGTGGGGCACCCATGCAGATTCTTTTCTTCTTGATCTTGATCATCATCTGTTTCAGAGGAGGATTTCATTTTAGCACTATAGAAGTCAAGGTTGTGTACAAATTCTTTGTACTTCAACGATGTTCTTCATGTTTCTATTAGATTTTTGAGATATTATTTTGGAGGCTTCTTAGTCCTTCATTTTCCTTTCTCTCTCTTAGAGAGGATTTTTTCCCATGAGGTTGTCTCCTTTTTTCCAATTATGAGAGATTAGATTGTTTGTACATGGGTAATTCATCAGGCCTTGTTTGTCGGGACCCTTTCATGCATTCTTTTCTTTTTAGGCACTCGCTTTTAGGGGTTTTAGCTCTACTCCCTAATTTTTCACTTAAGGAAGGTGTTAGAGTAATCATTCATTAGATAATAATTAATTAATCTTTAATTGATTATTAGGCTAATTTCACTTCATGCACTTAAGCTAAAACTTAGAAGTGTTTTTTCTTTTATTAGTTTGAGCTATTATTAGATCATTGTGTCTTATCACATGGGATGACAAAACTTGTCATGATCTAATCCCTTTCTCATTTATGGTTTCCTTTTATAAGCACTCTCCTTGATTGTAATTCCAAAAAAACTCTTGAGGTTCATTATTAATCTTGAGGTTCACTTTGTAAGTTCCCTCTTGTTGAGAAAATAACAAATCGTTGTTTGTAACTCTCATGCATGGAAGGTGTTCTCGTTTTCCATTTGGTCTTAGATCTTGTGTGTTTTTCATAAATTTAACACTAATAATTCTCCTCTTTGTCTATTTTGACACCAAATAATGTCAATTGAGCCATTAACATATTGAATTCTTTCAAGTGGTATGTAATTTTTCCACCCTCTTCCATCTCAAGGAATATAATTTCTTCCTCAAGAAAATTTTATTCACTAAAGATTTGGCTTGATACATCTCACCAAGTTTATTCCATCATTTTTTGGCAAAGGTTTCTTTGTGGGCATTGATCAAAACAGAGTGTACCGGGAATAATTTGATTAGACCCTTGGTTTTATGATCCATGGCATCATATTGAGCAACCAAAGTAGGCTCTATAGGCCTTAAAATTTTATCATCAACAACATCCCACAAATATCAGCCTATTACCAAATCCTCCATCTTCAGCTTCCACATCTCAAAATTATTGCCAATTTTTTTTTACCTTTATTCTCCTTTATGTGCTTTCCATATGAAAATTCTTGCAACAAAATCATAAAGTATCTTCTGCATAAGATCCCACTCAAATCTAGATTAGTTCAAAAAACCCAACAACCCACAATTGAAACCAAAGGTGATTAAGCTTTGATACCACTTATAAGGAAGCTAAGGTAGTGGAAATTCCTACACTAATCTTGAGAGGAGTTTTATACAAAAAAGTTCAGATATGAACAGTTACAAAAACTTAAACAAAAATAAACATATTTACAACATTCATACCACAACATACTGATTTATGTGTGGAAAACCCTTTTGGAAGAAAAACCTCACACTCCAAAGCCACCCAATATATTATTTTGAAATCAACAAGATTGCAACATACTTTTAGAGAAAGATTTTTCATGGGAGTATCACCAATTGAAGATTTAGAGGAAACTCAACAGTTATAAGAATCTTATGCACAACCTTCATCTTGTATACCTAATATATAGGAGATAGAATACATAAAATCATCAACGATATTATAAAACCATGAGCTAAAATCACCTAAAAAGTGGTGAACATCCTTATCTCCAATAATATATGCTTATGATGTGTCAAATCACACACCACCATGTGTATCTCCCCTTTTATAGCTCATTTATGTGTCCAACACATTTTTACATCTCTAATTTCAAGAGACCCAATTTTTGAAGGCCATACATTTTGATTTGAGTGTTTGATTGTGATGCAGAACTAAGGTTTCACCAACTCAACTTCTTTGCAACTTGATTCCACAAGGCTTAAAGACACCAAAACACCAAAACATGGTTCTGAACTTTACTAGACCCTAATACACCTTTAAACATCTTGATTTTGACAGAAAAAAAGCAATAACACTTTCTTACAACATTGTTTTATCAAACTTTCAATTGCTTGCACCCATGACACCAATTGCTTGTAGCATTCCACAATAGCAAAATCGGGTATATCTTTTGACCCTGATTGAATCTCCAAAGAACAAATACATTTTTAGGAACCCATTACAGCCTTATTGAACATACTACAACCTCAAGTACTATTGTTTTGGAAAGATTAAGCCTAAAGTTGATTGTCCTACAGAAATGGGCTCCAAATAGGCCTAATTTACAAAGCATGTATCACCTAATTCACTCCAAAGCGTCAAATAACCATGGAAAGAATTGTAACAGGTTATAAAACTACCAAATCATCAAATTTTAGTGCTTGAAAGACTACTTGATGCATCAAAATATCAAACCCTCACTTTATGCCATTTTGGACTAAATAAAACAGGGGTTTAATGGTTCTCAACTTTCCAAACCTCAAGACACCTTGAAAATGCTTCAAAAATCTTGAAATATGTTTGAAAATTCTATTCCAATCATCTCCCAAGGTTTATCACTTGGTTTTCACAAAACCCTAGCCTTGTGGCTCTTGAATTTGCTCCAAAACCACTCTTTTTCCAGCCTAGGGCCTCCTTGAAACCTTGTCAAACATTAACATACACCCTTGAAAATTTGGAATCTCAAATAACATGTTAAAATAGATCTCCAAACCAAAAATCATGAGTTTTTACTAGTTAAAATGAGAGTTATGGATTTTTTTGTGCTTGTTTCCCCTAGTTCAGAATTTTCAAGCTATCTGTAAAGAAATTAACATATCTTTTGCATAACTCAATGAAATGGAATGAAACCAATTGCATTAGAAACTAGATTCAAAATAATTTCACCTCCAATAAAAAAAATGGTTTTCTATTTGTACATATCCGTAGAATGGCCTACAAACAGAGAAAATGTTGGAAATGCACAAAAATAAGCTTTGTTTCTTATTCAATCCTTCCTTAAAACCACACTTCTTCCTTTCCAACGATGAAAATGGCATTTTTAAAGGATTTAAAACTTCTCCAACATGAGAAACTAATTAAACTACCTTTTAAACTCCCTATGAACCTTCATATTCCTCTTTTGTTTGCCCTTTTTGCACTTTTTGCAACTTTTACATTGACAATTTTTACATTGTTTTGACAACTTTTGCAATATTTGAAAAAATGAACTTAAAATGACTCCCTAAGACCCATAACATCATAAATGTGGCCTCATGGGACTTATTACATCATTATTACATCAACCTTAAACTAAAAATCTAAAGTTTCCTCGTGGAGGCATGAACTCTATTAGGTGCTCCTACACCATACTCCTGGCCAAATGAATTTCCAAGCCCTCTTGGATTGAGGGTAATAACTGGTCTTTATATTTAAATTATTCTCCTTGCATGCTCTGATCCTTGAAATGGCTCCCCATTGTCTTCATCTTCACTTTTGGCTTTAGTTGGTCTATGCCAACTTGTCTCCACTTTGTCTTATCTCTTTGAATTTGCTCCTTCATGCTCTAATGTGTTACAATCTTTGTCCTTCTTCCATTTGCTGCATCTTGACCATTGGTTTGTTCCTCATCAAAAGTGTTATCACAACAAGGAAGTGATTTATTGTCTCTACAATACCATCATGCATCTTCAAGTCATTTTGTGTCTTCATGAGGGATTCATCATTTCCCTCCAAAATCTGATCCTTCACCTCTACTGCAATGTCATCTTCATGTTTGGGGATGGATACAACCCCTATCTTCCTTTCTTTCTCTTCATATCCTTCTTCTTGTTTGGCTTGCTCATCTCCTACCTCTATCAAAGGTTCTAGCATCTACATTTCTGATTCTAATGCCTTCATGTGTCTTCTTTTTTGTATTGGCCTTTGAATATGCCATACAACTCTTCTCTTCTTAATTGTCAAATGCCAACTTGTGGTTTTCCTACACAACTGTTCCATCTCATCTTCAAACTTTTTTGTCATCACTTTAAATTCCTCTAATGCTTGCCTCAATTCTCTAATCTCTTGATCCATCTTCATTTGAGTTGTCTTTTCATCTTTTCTCTTCCTCTCTTCTTGTTTCTTCTTCCTTTGTGAATCCTCAACCTATTGGTACCTTCTCAACAAATCCATCTTTTCTTCAAGTAGGTCCCTTTAACTTGCTTCCTCTTGACTTCGCCTCACCTAGGTCTCTTCTCTTTTCCTCTACCTAGTCTTTTGTAAACCAAGTTCTCTCTTCAACTTGCACAAACACAAACACACAAACACCAAACTCTTTTGCCCAGACCTTCTAAGCTCTGATACCAATTGATGCAGAACTAATGTTTCACCAACTCAACTTCTTTGCAACTTGATTCCACAAGACTTAAAGACACCAAAACATGGTTTCGGACTTTACGAGACCCTAATACACCTTTAAACATCTTTATTTTGACAAAAACAAAGCAATAACACTTTCTTACAATACTAATTTATCATACTTTCAATTGCTTGCACCCATGACACCAATTGCTTGTAGCATTCCACAATAGAAAAATTGGGTATATCTTTTGACCCTGATTGAATCTCCAAAGAAAAAATAAATTTTTAGGAACCCATTACAGCCTTATTGAACATACTACAGCCTCAAGTACTGTTGCCTTGGAAAGATTATGCCTAAAATTGACTTCCTTGCAGAAATGGGCTCCAGATATGCCTAATTTACAAAGCATGTATCGCCTAATTCACTCCAAAGCCTCAAATAACCATGGAAAGAATTGAAACAGGTTATAAAACTACCAAATTATCAATTTTTAGCACTTGAAAGACTCCTTGATGTATCAAAATATGAAACCCTCACTCTATGCCATTTTGGACTAAATAAAATAGGGGTTTAATGGTTCTCGGCCTTCCAAACCTCAAGACACCTTGAAATGCTTAAAACATCTTGAAATATGTCTACACATGCTATTCCAATCATCTCCCAAGGTTTATCACTTGGTTTTCACAAAACCCTAGCCTTGTGGCTCTTGAATTTGCTCCAAAATCACTCTTTTCTAGCCTAGGGCCTCCTTGAAACCTTGTCAAACATTAACATACACCCCTGCAACTTTGGAATCTCAAATAACATGTTAAAATAGACCTCCAAACTAAAAATCATGATTTTTTACTAGTTAAAATGAGAGTTATGCATTTTTTTGTGCTTGTTACCTCTAGTTCATAATTTTCAAGCTGCCTGTAAAGAAATTAACATATCTTTTGCATAACTCAATGAAATGGGATGAAACCAATTGCATTAGAAACTAGATTCAAAATAATTTCACCTCCAATCAAAGAGAAGTAGGTTTTTTTCTATACATAGCCATATAATGACTTACAAACAGAGAAAATGTTGGAAATGTACAAAAATCAACTTTGTTTCTTATTCAATCCTTCCTTAAAACCACACTTTTGCCTTTCCAACGATGAAAATGGAATTTTTAAAGGATTTAAAACATCCCAAATGTGAGAAACTACTTCAAATACCTTTTAAAATCCCTATGACCCTTCATATTCCTCTTTTGTTTGCCCTTTTTGCACTTTTTGCAACTTTTACATTGACAATTTTTACATTATTTTGACTAAATTTTGCAATATTTTAAAAAAATGAACTTAAAATGACTCCCTAAGACCCATAACATAATAAATGTGGCCTCATGGGCCTTATTATATCATTAGGAGATCAACCTTAAACTAAAAATCTAAAGTTGCCTCATGGAGGCATGAACTCTATCAGGTGCTCCTACACCAGGTTGATAAATTGTTTGAACCATTAGAAAGCTTGTGAAACACTTTATAAAGCTCCAACTATCTTCTCTGATTATGACCACTTTTGGGCCCAAAAAATGCCTCTAAGGCCTTGCAATAAACCTTGAAACTTTCAAAAACATAAAAATTTATCTTCAAATATAGATATGATATGCAATGAAACTTTACAAGCATGCTTATTTAGCCATTCCAAATATTTGGGCAAAAATTCACACCAACCCATGCTCAAATGTAAACTTATTATAAATATTAACCCTGTGTAATTGTAAGGTTGAGACACCATTTTTTTAACAAATGAATGAGGTGCACATTTTAGTGACAAATTTCAAGTAAACCTTCTCTGAGCATACTTTTTAGTGATGAATGTTAAATAAAACTCCTCCACATGCACTTTTTAGTTATGAATGTAAAGTAAAACTCTTATAGGTACAATTTTCAATGATTAATATCATATAAAAATCCTTCAAGAATGCTTAGTAGTGAATATTGTGTAGATCTCCTCTAATACACATTCCTTGTGGTTTTGCCACCTACTTTTCTAATTCATTTTGTAACACTAAGATAAGTTCATAAAATAAAGATATCATCTTTAAACATGAAGTTGTCACCATAAAAATTCAAGTTTGAGTGTTTGGTATATCATCATGACTAATTTTTTTAGATTATTTTCAAAGTATTCACCATGATCATGATTGGGGGAAAATTTAGCAAAATCATCCAAAGTTATTGATCCAAAAATCTATTTTAGAGTGCACTAAATATCAAGCACACTTTTAGAAAAAAGAGCATATTCTATGATTTTCTACTTTTAATCAATGTTATTTATATAATATGTGTTATTTTTAGCTATCTTCGACGACTATTTTATATTTTATATTTTTAGATTTCTTACCATGTGAGAGATGTGACTTCTAGGTGTTAGTTTATAGTGATATTTACCATTAGTATATCCAATGATTGCATGGTTTTATACTTATATATAATGGATATAATTTTTCAATAAAGATCACATTTCATGCAGAATGTATAATTATTTATTATTATTTTCTAATGCAATTATTTTGTAAATATTATAAAGAAGTATTTTTTTATTTAGCTTCTAATAGTAATTTTCGCACCTACTTCATGTTGAAATTTTTATTCACCAAATATTCATGATTGTTATTCCAAAATTCATTATTTATTCAATAGAATTTAGTATGCTTATTTTACTTTTAATTAATTGTTAAAAGTGTTTTGTCTTTTGTGTTTTTGTGCCTTTACAAGTTAAAATTTAGCAATTATTAAAATTGTTGTATTGTTGTAGGTGTTAGGTTGTTCTCTTGTAGCTTTGAATACAACTACCATGTTTAACTTATAATACTTGGTTTATTTGTTTATCTTATTCAATTTTTTATGTTTATTTGCATTATTCAATTTCTACTTTAAGCTAGATGATACAACTCTACCCTCCTATAATTTATTTTTAGTAAATAAATCATTTACATCAAGTTGAATAGTGTCTCAACCTTTTTATCTTAGGTGAATCTAAAAAGGCAATATTAAAACCACTATAAAGATTATGAATAACAAGTGCATATTGTTTATGATAGGTTAGTTTTAATATTGTTTATGAATTATGTACGAAGAATTATTAAGATTCAATTACATAATATTGGAACATTGTGGATAGGGGTCAATTACACTCCGATTTGTCTCAAAAGTTGGACCACTTAGTGGAGATTGACAGGGTCTGTAATGCACTTGCTTTGTACTTCTTTGTTTTAGTTTGAATAAATTTTTACCCCTCTTTTTAGTTAAAAAAAATCAAATAGATATTTTTTTCTCTTTTCTAGATTTAAAAGTCTTTGTATATCAAATTTTAATGTAGAAATACTCAACATAATCAATATTATGATAAATGATGGTCTAATCATAATGGTCTAAACAATAACTTATTTCAAAATTTACCTTTTCAAGATAAGTGATCAAATATCTTATTTTAACTATTGCTCATATCATATGAAATGTTTTTTTATTACAGAAACAAATGTAGTTTATTTGACCTTTATTCAAAGTATGATTAATTGATATCTTTTTATAAAAAAACTCTTCATTAGAAAAATTTATATCTTATTTCCAATTAAAATAATACAAACAAAAACAAATAGTTTTGATCTTTGTTTGTATCATCTTCTTCTTCAAGAATAATCATTTTGAAATCCTCTTACAATTTTGTTTTAGCTATGCTCAGGTTCCTCTAGTCTTATATAATCATATAAAATACCATTAAATGCATTTGTAGCTTGCTTTTGGCTGACAAATAGTGTATTATCTCCTTGCACCAACCATTGAGGATTTACTTGCACACTCAAAATTTGGTAAAATCCATGGATCCCATGTCGAGCTATTGCATTGTTTCCTTCATTTAATGGAGCCTCAAAACGATGTGATTGTTCATTGAATAATACCTTTGAAATTAAAAAAAAATTAGATATGAAATATAAGATCAAAATTTGAAGATAGAAACATTTTTATGAATATATTTAACAAGAGAAATAATATATTTATTCATGTGATACAAAAAGCTAAATACCTCAAGATGTGAATAAGTTGCAGATGCAATTGCTATCCACATTGTATAAGATCCATTCTTAATCAAATTGTCAAGTTTAAACTTAATTTGCCATGTTGTTGCTTTATGTGTTCCATCCCGGTTTAACCTACAATAAAATATTATCATGTTCAAATAAATTAAGATAAAAAATGAATAACTTGACACTTATTTAAAAAACATAAATATAATAATGAAAAAATGAATTGATCCAAATTTACTAATATGAAAAGATTTAATATGAAGGTTAAAAGTTAATGAACTTTGTTGACATAAAACCTTTATGACCGTGTATTTTAGTTTAACAATAATATCAATAAATAAGAAAGTTGAATAGGTAATAAACTTTGATGACATTAAATAAGTAAGGTGGATTTTAATTTAGCAACAACTTAAGTTATTGGTTGGCAATGAAATAAAAATGGTTATATTATAAAAAAGTATAGAAGTGAGAATAGAAAAATGAGATAAATTTTTGGATTTATTTTTAGAAGTTTCTAAGGTGGCATAACTTCTATTGGTATATATTGGATTATATACATTGTCATATATGATTTTTAATATTTTAGATATGAATAGGAGGATTATTAGCTTTGAAGAAAATTCAAGAAACATATTTTTAGTTAGGTATATCTCAATTGAAAAAATAAACATTTTTTAAAAATTTGAAAGTTTTTTTAAAATTAAAAAAGAGAAAATCAAGCAAGCAAACATACTCATACATAATCAATCAACCATTCTTTAATAAAGAGGACACATCACCCTATTAACATAAAGAACAAAGTATATTATTGTTATGTCAATTGTAGTAGCTAGAACAAAGTATGTTAGGATCCTATGAGTTTACCTTTAATTGTTTTTTCAACTTATCAAATCCAGTATGAATCAAAATTGTATAAATAATTGAGTTTTTTCCACTAAGAGCTAAGGAGAGAATACCCATTCCACCCAAATTGCTTAAGTTTTGAATGAATGAATGAAAGATTTTAATGATGTCCATGAGACTAAACAGTCTATGGGACCAAGACAAATAGCTTAATTTGTCTTCATGCTCTTTTTCAAGTCGGATCTCTTACTATTAATTTTGACTAGAAGGTTGGTTGTCTGGTTGATCTTATCATCCTCAAATAATTGTTGCATATTGTCCACACCCAAACTATTTGTGTATTGATTACGGATATCTTTATATTTTATCTCCACCACCCCCTTATTATAGAATATGCACATTCTTTCTTCCCAAGTTTCCTTATGTATCTTCCACCTATCAGTCTCACACCTAAGATGGTGTGATCCCGTCCTCAATTGTACAACTAATAGCCTTGCTTTCCCTTTAATAGTTGCACCTAAATAGGTTTTTTCACCATGATCCTTTGTCGGGTTAAGGGTATGTGTAGGATCATGATAGGTATGTGGTTGATGACTTTTTTTTTACCCAAAATTGATCAAACAAAAAGGGTTTTTAAAGGAGATTCTCAACTTTCCACCAATACAAATTGTGTTTTACTTTGAATTTAATAAGTAATTATTATTCATTTTCTATTTGAATTACAATTAAAGTCCTAATTGATAGGCTGATTGAAAAACATCTATAGTTTTCAAATGGTATCACATTTTTTGAATCCAAAACACGCTTCACATACTATAGGATTAAAAAAAGAAAAATTGAATTTCATGAAGTTTTGACCAAGTTAAGGTGGTCAGACATGTGAGTTTTTATATTTTTTAAAAGTTATAGTAAAAAAATCATAATTAATTATTTACTTGGAAAAAAATTACAAAAAAATACGCATCATATCAGGACATGAGTCCTCTACTTATATCTAAAATCTTATAAAAAAATATTATTATTTTATTATGGTTAGGGTGGTTAGACATACACCTACTTCTTATGTTTTCCCTAAGATTTAACTACTACTAGATTGAAATTTCAAATTTTCACCAAATAGATTTTTTTTAAAACAAACCTAGTAGTTTAGAAACTACATTCAATTTTCTACAAATTCTATTCTTACATATTTTTGAAATAATGTAGATAAATTATTCAAATTTTTACGTCAAATTGCCTAACTCTGATTTTTCTAAATTTTTTGCCACTTAAGGGCCTATTTTTTCCATGATGATCCTACACATACCCTTAAACTCTTTAATGTAGTATGTTGTTTTTTGCCCAATCTATTTTGACCACATGACAATCCTAAATTTTTCTCACATAGTTTTTTATTTCACTATTGGTGCTAGGACACTTGTAATTTGATGTCCCACTTGTTTAACCACTTGTTGTTCTACTTCATCCAAGTTTTCTTTCTTCGATCTAGCATCTCCTCCATAACTGTTTTGGGCCACCGGTGGTTATCCATGTTTTCAACCTTCTTTAGATAACTTATCAACCAGGTTACCACCGATGTTCCCAAAGGAAAAGCCCCCACTTCAACTAAAAGAATTTCATATGGGATTGTGGCTTTAACTTTGAGATTGCTTGTTATTAGGTGTTTTTGAATTCTTTCTATTTGTCTCCAACTGCACTTTGACATATTGTTTCCCCACACTTCACACCCATAAAGTACAACCGATGTGACAAGTAAACCAAAAAGGATTTTTTTGGTTTTCCAATCCCAAAGTTAAGCTTTTCTACATCTATTTTGAAGCAGGTAAGAGGCTTTCCAACCTCCCTATATCCTTTTGTTCTACAAGTCTCCTAACTAAGCTTATAGTGAAAGTCAATCCCAAGATATTTGTATTCTTTCACTATATCAAGCGGGCTGCCTTCAAAAAGAAAGGTATGTTGTTTATCTTTTCTATTCAATGAGAAAATCATGATTTTGGTCTTGGTGGTGTTCACTTGCATCCCAACTTCCTAACAAAAGTGTTCTAGAGCTTTCAAATGTTCTCTTAACCCATGAGCTGTTTTTGAAATTAAAATAAGATAGTCAGCATATAGAAGTAATTTCACTATGTAACCTACCAATTGAATACCTTCCCCACCTGCCTTGCTTAACCAAGCTTCCAACTTATCAATGTATAGCCCAAGAAGCGTGGGAGATAAAGGGAAGCCCTACTTAACTCCAATGTCACTACCAAAACATTCTAACATGCCTTCACTTGTTTTGATTTTAGCTCTAACTTTCTCATACAGCCTGTGAACAACTGTTCTATACATATTTGGAATACCTAATTCTTCCATCCTATTCCATAGTTTGTCCCTAGGCACCATGTTGAAAGCTTTCTTAAAGTCTACAAAACAACAATAAGCTTCCTCACCATGAGTGTCCCAAATTTTCTCAATCAAGTCTCTAAGGGTGATGCAGTGACCAATGGTAGAGTGCTGGACCTAAAGCCTTTCTGCCCCTTTTCCCCTTTTCCCTCATTTTCTCCCCAATTGTTGATCCTATGTTTAATCATGCTCCCAAAGAGCTTGCAAAAGATAGGATTGACCATAATTGTGCAGTAGTTAGATGGGTTATTGATATCACCACTTTTAAATAAAGGGATGACCACACTGGTAGTCCACTCCATAGGAAAACCTTCCTGATTGACATTGTTGATTTTTTTTTATGTGAGGGGCAAGAGTTTCAATCCCCCATTTTAAAAATTCAGACTGTAACCCATCTATGTCTTGTGCTTTACCACTTGCTAAGTTCTTTACTCATTGTTTAATATCATCCACAGTGAATAGTTCCATTGATGTGTTAACAACTGGAGGGTAGTCTTTCTCGTGGACCCATTCGTAAAGAAGCCTAGCATACTCTAACCATTGGACATCCGTAATATTGTTTTCCAGCATCTTTTTCTTTTGTTGCAGTTCCCTCCAAAAGCCTTAAGGATTATGTTTCCCAAGAGAGATTAACTCCTTCCTTCTTTCATTTACATACTCTATTTTTTTGGACTGCAATAATTTTTCATATTTTTTCATGTATTCTTTGTCCATTTCTCTCTCCTTTAGCGATCTCTTGGCTTATCCTTACATTCTTCATCATACCACAAATTTTCCGAAAAAGTGTTTGTAGTCCTCGCCTTAGGGTGAGACCTTTTGCATGCATTTAAAGCCTTGTGGATTATCAGGATCAACGAATTGTTGTGAATGTGGACATCTACCTCTTTTGCTGCTTTAGACTCTTCGTTATTTTTTAAATCATGGAAATGCTGCTTAAGAACATCACTAAATATTTCCCTATTTTCTTGATTTATGAGGATTTTACCCTTGGGAAGGGATTTTTTTTGCATGTGTTGAACCTGTTTATTGTGTTGGCTGATTGGAGAAATGTGTAGCTTAACCCAAAGAGGCAAGTGGTTAGATTTCATCTCAATAGGGCAGTCCTCAATATCAAACTCCAACAGTCTAGGACTAAAACTCTAAGAGAAAACCATGTGTAGTCCACCACACTTTGACCATTATAATTTTTGCAAGTGATACCCCCGAATTCAGCCAATCTCTCATACCATTGGAAATAACCATGCCAAACAAACTACAAAGCCCTAGTAATTCTGCCCCAAATAAGTTCACAGTGCCATTACCATCTTGAGATGTTCTTTCCCAATGAAGACCACCACCTTCCTCTAACCATAAGGGATTGTTCTCCCCTTTTTCTTCATTGCTCAACTTAAGAGACTAATTATTAGCTCTCCTTGCATTTAATTCACCCATTAAAACCACATCTCCAAGTGTGTTGAGAATAAAGATATCTTTTTTTAGTGATGCATACATGTCTTCATTGTCTAAATTTTGCTTCTTATAAAACTTTGAATTTTTTGGAGCAAAGTAGCAAGCAACTAAACTAAAAGTTACCACATTCTTTGTTATTTGCAGCCACATGTATTGTTTATTTGTGTCTTCTTTTACAAATTCAACAATTCCTTTCCACTTCTCATCTATTAGCACTATAACCCCTCCATGACCTTTGTCCATTTCATTCCCTTAATTCCAAACTGAAGCTTTCTTATACCCTTCAAAATCTAGAACTTTGCAGCCATCATGTTCATATGTTTCTATAAGAATGATAATATCTTTTCCTTTTGCTATGGGCCCCAATCCAGGGCCTCTTCTCGATGGATATCCTCTACGATTCCAACTTACAATATGTAAATATTCCTATGGGGCCCCTATTTCCTATTTCTTGTTTGAAAATCGATCATTGATTTGGGCTTTCTCGTTCTTCAACCAAGTCCACTTACCTTCATTTCTTGTTGTTTTCACCTTCTCCCATTTTTTCCTTTGTTCTTCCTACTGCTCAAAGGTCAAATCTACATCTAGATAAATATGTGTGCCTCTAAGTAACCCCCTATTTTTTAGAATCCTATTCTTATCTTCTAATTTCTTAAGGTGACTCTTACATGTCTATCTCTTCCTCCATCTATCTTTTTTTTGAATTTTGTTAGCTTGTTGAATATGCTCTGTCCACTTCAACTTATCTTTAAGGAAGTCCCTTGTTAGAATGTTGGTTCTCTCCTCCCCGAAGTCTCTCAAACCTTTAATAATAATGTTTGTAACCTTGCTTTGTTTATCTTTTTCTTCCCTTATTTGTCTTTTAACTTGTTTTTCAATGATTCCTTTCTACTCGTTTGATGATCCACTCATCACTTGTGACCATGATTTGGCCTCTTCTATCTAATCCTTTAACTGATTCTCTTTTATCTCTAAGTCTGCTAATGCTGATTGAATCACCTTTAACTCTATTATGTTTTCTCCTCCCTCCACTTCTGATTTTTTGGTTTTAGTTGTTTTTAATTGGTCTAACTCTTGTTTTAGAGTGACCAATTCTTCTTGTCCCCTCTCCATGTTAACTTGCAGATTTAAAATTTGTTCCTGCAACATATTATTATCCTTTTCCAACTTGCAATTTGCCTCAGTAACTATTGAGTCTACTTTTCATTCTCATGAGCTCTTCTACATATAACTTCGATGACCATAATAGTCATGAGGATGTAGGGCTGTAGAGTTCCTGAGATACCTTTTCAATGACATTCTTGTTTGCAATAAATTCTTCTGTTTTGCTCATGATCCCACCCAACTTGTCCATGTTTGACTCGAGGTTCACTATGCCACCTATTATCTTTCCAATACTTTTATGCTCAGCTTGATTTGTTTTCTCTTCTTTCTGAGATACCACCCTAGATATATCTACCTTGCTATTACAAACCTTTGGTAAAATCAAAGTGATTTTTTTCTTTTGGTTTTGTTTCAACTTTCGTTTTTGAGCCAACCTATGCCTTAAAATCCCATTATATTGTTTTGTGTTTACAAAGATCAACCTTCCTTCCACATTTACAAGGTTCAATATACTTGACAAAGGCGATCTTGTTAGCAAAGGGGCCAAAAAGTTCGCTAAACCCCCATCTTGGAAAGTGGTCCACCCATTTGACCATTGAGGAGTGTGAAACCTTGGATATCTTAAACCTTCTTGACCTAGAAGATTCAAGAGACTATTTAGTTGCAAATGAGGTTTGTTTGCCATTTTTTTGTTATCCAATATGCATTCTAATGCCTCCATTTGCTTTGAAATTGAATTTGTATTCGTATTCGAGATTTGTGGTCCTCCTATCGTGACACTCTAACATGCTAGATCTAGGTTTTCCCCCATAACCTCTTTTTTTGACTCGCATGTGTTGAATATATTGTGCGTTTGTTGTGAGCTATCGAGGTTAGGGGTATGCTAGCTTTTGTCTCCTTATGAAGAAAGAAGACAAAACAATCTTAAAAAATATAAAGAAAAACAAAAAAAAAATAGAGAAAGCAACTGGGAGACTTGTTTGAACGGAACCCACTTTTCTGCTTTTCCTTTCTGTGATCACTTTTCCCCACATAAGCCACACCTCCCCGCAACTGGAAAACACTGCCACAGAGCCTGGAAACTGATGTTGAATGCAGCCCTAGTAACCGTCGCTAAACGTTGCTAGTAGCTTTGGAAAAAAGGTGAACGCAGCCCTGGTAAACATTGAAACGCAACCCTCAATGTGAAACGCAACCTTGAAACGCAGCCCTAGAAGTCATTAGAAAATTTGTCTAATAATCTTATGACCACTTAAGAAGGTATGAATCTTTGCAGGGTTTTTCCCCTACTACTAAATCACTAGTACAGATCTAGTCAATTCCAGTGACTTTACCAAGATGACTCTCGAGACTGCTATTGCCCAATGCTAGTGCTCAACATGCTATATTTCTACGTAACTCCGTCAAGTTTATAAATCAAGTACGTGTAAACATTTCCTTTGGAAGATAATTAACCACACCCACAAGTGAATTGGTTTTGATATGCTGCAAAAATCTATAATATATGTTTATTTGGAGAATTTAGCCACACCCACTTCAGCATTCGAGATTGACATACGGAAAAAATGTATGAAACTCCATGCTCATTGAAAGAAATGGGGCTGCAGGGCTGCAACATTTTCAAATTATGTTATGAAATTACTCCCAATTCCTATGTGAAGATAACATCATCCAACTACACAGGCAGCTGGTGGGAATTAAGGGCTAGAACTAGAATTGTCCTCATCCTCCTCTAGGTACAAATTGTTACTCCATCTTTCACCACCAAAGTCTCTACTTGCTCACCTAGGCATAGAAGACAGACAAGACCAATGACTCCCGTTGTCTGTCATATACCTTGGAGTTAGGGAGCAAGCACTCGTCTAAGGGAGCGGACTAGGATAAATTATGAGAGAAGGTTTTCCCTTTATCATTCCAATATGTTTTTTGTATCTTTGCACATCAGACATGATTAAATTGACAAAGCTAAAGTGTGTTTGTGCTTTGCTTTAATCTGAAGTTGGATGAAAAATAAGCAGGACAAGTCCCAAGGTAATGTTTCCTTCTATCTGCCTTGAGACAAAACCTTTTCTAAAACATTTATTTTAGCATTTGAGAATTCCCAGTCAGATTACTAAACTAATTTTTTGGAATCTGAAATGATATCTAAAAGCCTTGTACCCATGCTAGTTTGTGTCGAAATGATGAGTCTCTTTTCTATAAACGTGTGTTATGTTTTATTTACTTTTTAGTACTCTTAATTATTGTAGAAATCTATTCCTGGTGGTCATCATGTTAGATAAGTATGTTTTCATAATCTATCACACTATTTGTCCATAGTTCCATATTTAGTTATGAGAAGAAGTCTACCCACATTGGAGCATGAGGAAGACCATCCTACTTATAAGAATACAACCATGCCATAAAATACTGTAGGATAATTTGTAGAGTGCAAAATTTGGATTTCTTCAAGTGCATGATGCCGACCATTTTAATTGTGAGTTTCTCAGCTTTTCTAGATAGCAGATCTTTTCAACTCAAGTGCTATAACCTCATTAACTCATAAAGGTTGGGATGTTTTCCAAATGCCTTTTTTGTTGAATGGTAATGCTTTGTTTATAGATGGTGAAAGTGGGCTTTAGCAATTGAAATGAGCAAGGTAGGCTCAAAAATGACAACTATGCCATCAAGCTTGCCTTTCAATATATCAAAGGAATAGAGAGTACCCACCATCTATATTAGGAGATGCCTACAATAATTTGCAGCCCTTGTTGATCATGATTGTGAAATGCCTACACATTCTAGCTAACTAAGACATCAACCAGGGGAAATGTTAAACCAATAGTTTATGATACAAGAGATCGATTGCATACTCCTGGAGTAGGCATCTCTGTCAGCAAGAGCATTAGAATATCTTGCTTATCTACAAAAATATTGTCTAGTGTCTACCTATTGTGGGTGCTTATTTATGGAAATAGATGGGAGTTCCAATTGCACTGTTGGGCAGACCATGTTCAATAGGAAAATTCTATTGTTTTCCAAAATGTGCATGGATCTCAACATCAATGTCAATGTCCAATTGAACCCCAAGCAAAAGTTTTGAGGCATTTCAAGATGCTAATGATGTAGGTTTTGTTTTGGATTATTGTTGATTATTAAAAGGTAACATGAAGGAACTACACCAACTATCTTGGTAATTTCCTCGTTCTCATTATAATTGAAATGTTCTTTTTCGGGCTTTGTTTTTACAATCACATCCACTTAGATTGATGATCAAGTTGAAATACAAGAAATTAGCAAAGGTGCACTAGTGTTAATTATACACAAGCTCTTTATTATTTAAAGGTCCTCTTCTAAAGAATTAGAGAACTCACTCATAAATTAAATACATTTTATAAAGTATCCAGAACAATTTGTTCTAGACCATTGCAGATTAGAATTTTAGCATTGAGTTCATACTGTAACTAGCAAGTTTGCTTTGTGTAATGTTCAATATATTGCACTTCCACATATAATGACTAAGTTTTCGAACCATTATTTTTTAATGTCTACGAAATCTTCTAACTTGGTATCAGATTTGTTGAGGACGGAAGAAGAGTAGCTCAAAACATTCTTATCGACCAAACATTGCACGACAAAAAAACATAAATGTGCTTGACCAATATTTTTAAACCTATTAACACAGCCCTACATCCAAGCCATATGATCTTGAACTATGTTTTTGGTCTATTTTTTTTGCTTTTGCTAGTCTTGTTCTGGATTCAACAATTCAATAGTTGATCTATGGGTTTTTTACTTTGTTTTGTGCCAAAATACTTTGAAAATTGAGCTGTTTGCAAAAGATACAAAAAATATATGCAACTAGAAATGTAATAAAATGACTTCTAGGTGTCGAAATTGGATGAAACAAAAGGCAAACCTTAGTTTTCAGCTGCTCTCAAGCGATGGTGGACTCTGATTTGACTTAGGAATCACCATTTGAATGTTGGCGTTTGGCACTCCAATTGATGTAACTTAAGATTTGTAATTGAACCTCCTCCCAATAAGATCCATAAAATGCATGAAACCAAAAATGGGAAGCTCACAACGAGAAGGGGTTTGAATAGTTTTGGGATACCATGTAGGAATAATGAAATATTCTATAGATCTAAAAACTATCAAACCAACAAACCTTTTACACAAAAATATATACAAAACTAATGAAGAACACATAGAGAAAATAGCCAACAAATTAATGTATCAAATAATGCTTAATGGTTGTTGTTACAAAGTACAAAAAAGGTTGTGTTTATACAGAGCAAGGCGATGCATACAAGATAGAAACTAACTAAATGTAGGCATCCATGATAGATGGGCCTAATAAAAGCTAGATATACATAATAGGTGGAGATAACTAGATGAACTATAGGAGTATAACTTAACCTGAATTAGTTAAGTGTCAACCATTTATGCATAAGATAAGGGGCAATGATCGATTGACACTACCTAAATGAGTTTATCATATCTAGATGTATATAATACAATAAAATAATAAACTAAATGAAATAAGTAAGCACCAACAAGTATTACATTTATACTACCATAGTATACCACCTAATGCATTTTTTTTGGGGCAAGAACTAGCCACTAAGTAGTTCTTGTTAAAATTCTCATCCAAAACTAAAATTTTTGGAATATTTTAGACAATATTTCACTTCTTGTCTCTAGACTAGAAGAGGCATGGTTTACTTATTAGTCCCTGCCTTAGGCGGAGACTAATATTTTCGATGAGCTAAATGCAAATAGTTTTGTTCTCTAGAACTAGGCTGACAAAGAAACATAAGTCTTTTCCTATGGTTTGATTTTTTAGATCTTTTTTCTGCTGTTTTTTCTCTTTTTCTGATTGGCGAATGGTAACATTCTGCTGTTTTTTCTCTTTTTCTGATTGGCGAATGGTAATTTTGCT
The DNA here is from genome assembly GCA_007258455.2 of Sequoia sempervirens. NCBI lineage: Eukaryota > Viridiplantae > Streptophyta > Pinopsida > Cupressales > Cupressaceae > Sequoia > Sequoia sempervirens. The sequence goes on along the minus strand of VDFB02233633.1, from coordinate 328,449 downwards.
GTGCTTTTTGAGTTTTTCCATTTACAAATTTAAGGAATAAACCTTGCCGCCGATAGAAACTGAGCATAGGGAAAAATTAAAAGAAACTATATTGTTTGAGATGGTTGAAAGAAGGCAGTGAATAGGATATCCACGTGGCAGTGTGCAATCACCTATTTAGCAGCACGTTTGACATGTTGAAGCAGAGTTGTGTGTGCAATCACCTATTTAGCAGCACGTTTGACATGTTGAAGCAGAGTTGTGCAATCGCCTGTTTAGCAGCATGGTTACCATGCAATCCAAATTTTGTTATGCGCTGTTGAGAATCTAAAGAGGGCTCAAATTGCAGGGAGTAACCTTACAATCAAGGAAGTTTGATCTAGATCGTTCAAAATCCAAAGATTTAGAAGCTGGAAATGGGTGCTACATGCTTATAAGCAAGGTTCTTTAGGTTGATCAGCGGTAGCCAATTATCGGGATGATGTTGAGTAGCTAGAATTTATGATGGGAGAGGCTATTGCATGGATCATAATTGGGTTTGTCAGTGCAGTGCTCTTGCTGGGACTTATGCTTGTTGGGTTCTCTTACATTACATACAAGCCTAGCAAAGCAGTCTCTGATAGTGACAAATCATCCACTTCTTTTAACAAGGGCCAACAAGAGCCAAATGGGTGTGAACAACTGATACATTTTGAAGGAGGTGAAGGACTCACTGTTGATGATATTCTGAATGCAAGCGGAGAAGTGTTGGGGAAATCTAGCTATGGGACTGTGTATAAGGCCAAGCTGCAAAGAAATGGCGGGATGATTGCACTCAGGCTTTTCAGGGATGGTTGTATAAGGAGGTCAGAGGAGTTTGTCTCTGGCATTCAGGAATTGGGTTCCATTAAACACAGTCATCTACTTGGTATGCAGGCTTTTTATAATTATATTGCCAGAGGAAACCTGGCAAATCTTCTTTATAGTGAGTGTTGTCTTTTAGCCTAAATTTTAATTGTGTGTTTCCTAAATTCAAATCGGAAAAGTGTTGCTGCTTGGATTGCCTGCAAACCGTAGTGTAACCATTACCATATATTTCCTAAAGTTTTTAAACATATAGTAGTTTAGGACAGAAAAGTGATGCACCAGTACATATTCATTACTATTCTGAAATGCTTATATAGAACATCTATTTTCTTGGTAGGCATAAGTGAGACTCTTGATCTTTGGGTTGATTTCTCCTGCAATTAGGTGTGATCCATGAATCACCTGAATTCCCTGGCTTTTGGCAACAGGTGAGCACCCTCTGCTGGAGGAATCTTTTGTAGAAGTGTTTTGGACATGGGTGTTCTAATGATCCTGAATTAGCAATTGAGCCCTGAATAACACTAGCTCAAAATCATTAGCTTTCCTTTTAAAAGACAGGGAAACTTGAACTCAGATTATGAACACTGACATATTGCTCTTCTAAATTTCAGGATGTCCAAATGAAAAATCCCAATTAATACAATATAAACATTCAGGCGTACACAAAAAGATAACCGTGCTATTACAGCGCGTCAATTTCCAATAGTACTGACCGCAACTACTCTTTTCATTTCTTATAGATTTTTAGATTGTGACAGAAACGACATTATTGTTACCTCTATATATTATATAGAGAGATAGATATCCTAGGTCACTGGTTCATACAAATGGATGTAAAGTGAAAGGAACATACCTGTTTAGCAAGGGCTCTTCTTTCAGGCATCCTGTCTGGTCATTGTTATGTGATTTCAAAAATGTTTGGTTTGATGCTTACATGTCAAATGGACTGAGATATCAAGAGATTTGGGAAGAGGGCTATAATGCAGGTCTCATAAATGTTCAACTATAGACATTTATGTACAGTATAGTTTTGCCATGTTGTGTTATGTGACTGATTTATGTTAATTTCATTCTACAATCATTGCACTGAACTAAGGCTTTAGATCTGATCAGTGGCTCTTCTTCTTTAGACATCATGACAAACAAATGCTTCAAACATTGCTTTAGGTAGGGACTCTAGCTGTGACACAGCTCTTTTTAAAACTAGGGATATATGATTGTCATCATCCATTAGGTGACTTTATGCATATAATAATCTAACAGAATTGGTCCACTGGGTCTTTTCAAAAAAAATTCATATCCTTTTTCATCATCCAAATGAATCTAGATGGACGGCCTCATGATGGCCATGAGCTCAATAAGGAAAATGAATGTTTAGCACAAGTGGAGTTGCAGGAAGAGTTGGAGGAAGTTTACATAAGTTTTTATTCATTTTACGTTATCTTAGTTAAGGAAAATTGCACAGCAGTTGCGGTTTACAAAAATACACATGCCAGCTATAGGCAATTATTGGTTAATGACAATACTAATATAGAATGAGTATATCATCGCCTCTTTTATTTTTGGCAAGCTAGCAGAATTCTACTCAATAGCCAAGATGTCTTCTACATGGTTTTAATGATAAATATTCTGCTCTTATACATAAATTCCATATTTGAAATGAAGCTGGAGTTGCCTAGTAATATCTAAAGTTGGAACTCTAGTCCCGCAAAGGTGATAATGTGGTAAATGTTGAGCGTTCCCACAATAAAGACTAGGGTTCAAATTGTTTTAGAAACCATTGGATAATTGTGCTATGGTTCTGTTTGTTATTGTGATGAGGTGATTGTTATAGTATGTAAGGATTAAAGGTTATCCTCTTGACTAACATGTGTATTATTAATGTAGGAGGTTAATCTATAGAACATCTTAAGTTATTTAGTGGTGATTTTAGATATTGAGTTATGACCTTAATAAATGGGAGTAGCAGAAAAGATAATTTTAAATTTCTAATCATTTTTAAGAATTCTAATTTACTATTTTAATAAGTGATTTTTGAAATCTATGTAACAGTTGGAGTCAAAGAGCAAAGTAGAAGGAAAGCATCTATCATAAAGAGTCTATCCATTTTTATTTACTTGAGTTGAAATAAAGATTCGTAATCGCCAATTGTATGTTGTTTTCTTTTTAAGTTTTGTTTTCAACTGTGCTCATATGCATACATTAAGTTTCTCAACTAATGTATTATTCCTCAATTACTAGCTTGCTTTAGATTAGAGATACATGTTGGAATTTGGAAGCAAATAGGATATATATACATTTCATTAAAAAAATTATAAGATAAATTGATTTTTTTTTTGGATATCTGAACACTATTCTAGCAAATTAATTTCATGCTATACACATTTTCTCTAAATTGACTCCTTATTGTTGCGAGTCATCTCCTCAATTTTGCAACAGATGTAATTCTAATGGGTAGTCAAGGCTCTCTTCAAAAGCATATTTATTGTTATGATACTTAACAAATTATCACTAGAAACAGCTCTAGACAGAGAGACATCTCGAAAAGTATTCTACATAAACCAGCTACACATCTTGAAGTGGTTTTGTTGGTCCTAAAGTAGTTAGCAACCTTAAGCTAAAGTTTATTACTGCGATGCAGGTTTGTTCCAAGGAGTAATGAAGATTTTTGAGGCATCTAGAAATCAGGGCTACTAATGGATGGTTAAGGTTGAAACTTCATAGATGGACATTTCTGAAGAGCTAAAGGGTGTAGAAGTCAAGAATGATGGAAAAAATGACAATTAGATTCAATGATGCATTATGTATCAATGTTGATGACAAATTAAAATATCACATTTGCATGATACATCCTACCATTTTGATTTCATGAGCTGGCAATTTGGAGTTTAGTTTGTAGATGATACAGAGACAATTCAGGAACCTATCTTGTCCGGAATGGTCTCAGGCAAAAGGTTTTAAACTTTTAGTTTTTTCCAGTTGCTACGAGGTTTTCCAAACTGGAAAGAGAAACTCCAATAATACTTCTAGAAACTTGTTAAACATCAAATCCAGCCAGATCTGATTCAACATCCCTTGAGATTTATAGGCCTGTGGAGTAAATTAAATGAAACTTAATTTTGTCAAATTTGATTCACAAAGTTCAACATAAGACAATATTTGGTGTGCCAGTGCTACATGCAGGGCAATTACTTTCGAACATTTTTTAGTTATACACTAGTAGTTTTATGGACTTGCAATCCAATTAAATCGTTATTCCTTCTCTAGAAGCCAAGCTCTATATTTCTTAGGAACTGTCTTTTACTACAAATAGACAAAAGTGTTCGGCATATTATCAATTATTCAAAGCCATTACTCATAACCTTCTGCATCAATATGGTTTATCTAAACAGAAAGACCTGCTCCAGAAACTTTAGCAGTTAAACAAAAGAAAAAAGTTGTCCAAACTCCACCTACCGATCAAATAATTACAGTGTTTAATCAGAACAGACAGAATGCAGTTATGATGAATTCATCTCCTTTTGAAGATAATATAAAATAAGGATAAAAGGATTTTCCCTCCTGCGTATGATGCTTAAGTTTTGTTGTTGTTCTTAATTCCCTCTGTCTCCCTTCTTAGTTTTTTTGGTATTTTATAAATAATTATTCCCTCATCATTTGTTTTAGTTGGATTTATGAAATCAACGTGGAAATATTATCCTGCAATATCAAATTTACTTTTATTCATACATCTTGGTCTCTACATCGTTGTTTCTAAATTTTTTACCTCTTGTGCAGTGATATACAAGAACTTTGATCCTAAAATTTCTATTTGTACATAGTATGACCTATATGAGTTGTTTTAACATACACTAGATAGAATTTAAAACTCACATTCCTCATAAAAATATCTAGCCATGTTGGTGAATTTGGTGTAGATATTGTTTTATATTCATCATCCTTTTGCAGCTGTTATGGACAAATTTCATTGTTTTTTGCATCTGTTTATTCACCTTGATATAGTTCATGGATCTACTTCACTACACTTTGGAGGAGAATACTGGATTGTATATATCTATCTCTGAGGTTTGTTTCTTATTTCATCATAAATGTGCTCAATGCCAACATGTATATTTTCTCATAGGTTAAAAATAATTCAAGTGCAGGCAGATTACTATTGACAGAATTTGCTGTCAAAATTTTACTAAATAAATTTTTATTTCATGGTTCAAGTTGTCATTCGATTTTGAGTACTGTCTATGAGCAGCTTCATAGCTGCCTATATTACTCTGTAGATCCTAGTATCTCAGTGAACTGGGCCCTATGTGAAGTGTAAGGGCTCAGCCCTCTCTCTCGCATTGGTGACACCAAAATTCTTTAAATTCTGAGGCAACAATTTCAACAATAAGCCTGCTTGTTGCTATGCCTTGAAGCTATTCCACATGATGGCCCCCATGGTTAGTTTTGTCTGTTTCCTTTTCTGCATACGAATATTAATAAATCCGTCTTGTAAGTCTGCTGGCACTATTTTGGGATATAAGTAGCTATCTAGTAAGTTGCTTCCATAATTGATCCTAATAGACACCACAAGAACTTGTGTTATTATGCCTGCATGCTTTTTATTTGGGTAAAGAATAGTATGATAGTATGGTTTACTACATGCTCATTTATGACTGGTTTTGGAAATAATAGTTTTTTTCTCTGTGGAATTGGGAGTATGGGCAAATGATTCGTTCTCTTACTAATTCTAAATATGTTTGCCCACATTTTTAAAAATTTCCTGCATTATTTCAGGATCCTACCAAGGTTTTGTTTCGTTTAGCTTTCATCAATTCTACACCTTTAGACATATAACCTGGAGCCTTCTAGTAACAGTTTTTTTTTTGTTCTGTTTATATCTTGTTCATTAGATATAATTCCTTTCTCTGGGTTGTGCACTCTAAATTTTTAATTTTGGTGTAAATTCACCATCTATGTTAAGTTTATACTGGCTAGTTTTCCAAGTTAGCTTAAGTATTTAGGACATATGTATACATTGAATAAACATGTGAATCTACCATCTAGAAAGATACACCAACATGTCTTGAATGGGTTTCTTAGGTGCCTACATGATGTGGCACATCCACAATCGCTTTGTAACCACATGGATTTATTGCAGCTCGCATCCTGAACTACTATATAAACAGGATTTTCATAGCCATTCTGTAAGAGATAAAAAGGAAGATGAAGAGGAGCATCAAGGTAACAGAGGTTTTGTCTTAATAAGAAGCTTGTTCTTCCTATTCTATATCTCTATTTCTATTTTTCTTATGACAATCTCCATTATCTGTGCAAACCTAAAAGTGCTTATATGTGAGCTATTACTTAAGCTTGTTAAGTCTTGGGTCTGTCAGAAAGAGTCATAAGCTCATGTATAATGGTGAAGCATTATGCATATTGTCTTTGAAAATGTACTATCCTATCTGGCTGGGTTGTGATCCAGCAGTAATGTGGGACCCCTGTTACAATCATAAGTTGTGTTGAAAACATAGTGCAAATATTTATGAAATTGATAGTGAAAGAGAACTATCTCAAGGTACTCATTAGATCCAACATTTGTCAATACATTCTCATAGATTACGGTTGACTTTAAATTTCTCTTTCTCAAACAAAGAATTGCATTCCAAACTCAAAACACTTACAAGTTTTCCAGAGGCTATATTTAATTAAACTACGAACACTTTTTAGTTATAAATTTTATTTATAAGGTAATCAACAACAAGGTGAGTGTCCCATTGTTACCATTATATTTATTATTCAAATTAATTTCGAAGAAAATAATTAAAAAACATGCTGAAAAGTCTAATTCTAATAACCCTTGACAGGAATTTACTTATTTTATCATTACATTGAAGAGAAGGATAATTGACAATACCTCGTTACATGAGAAAAAAACCAATCCTTTGAGTAGTTACTAACTCCCACAGTATATACAAGATCACTATCAGGATATAGATCTGTATATCTTTCCCAAAGTCCATATTGGCGGAACCTTTGCAAAGCAAATCCATAAAAAATGTCAGTGCTAAACATGCCCCATGCAATTCAATGTAATAAATATTGACAACTAAAAATTGTGATGACAAAACCCAGATGATATATTATATCTAATATTGTCACATTAAATGTAAGAATCCAATCATTTCAGTAACTAATTAATTGAACAATCCTGTCAAATAAACACCTAATATTAGGTCATAGAATTTAATAAGCTTCTTTGGAGAGGAAAATCAGTCTATTAATGAGGTCTTATTGGTGCATTATTTTATTTTCTTGTATTTTGTTAATTATACATTATGTATTTAGGATAGGATACATTTGTTTAGGTAGGTTGTACTTGCATCATGTGACTTGTACATTTTTAGTCTGGTGGAGATATTGTGCACACATGTGACTACATCTTCAATTATCCTACATTGGTTGTACATTCATATCTCTTCGTGACATATCATATATATACCCACTTTTAGATTATTGTGTAGCTTCTCTCAAATCTCTCTTGTATCTATTTTGCATATTGCATCTTTGAATAGAATAGCATTATTCTATCATTTTGATCTTTTGACTTTTTTGTGCTTTCTTTTAGCTTTCTTGATCTTGAGTGACTTTCTCTATAATCAATCTTAGAACTCCTTCCAAAAAAGTAAAACTGAAAGGTAATATCTTGAACCCATATTAACCCAAAAAAATTCTAACCAATAATTCCATTATTATCTTGTTAACCATAGTCAACAAAAATGAGGTACCCTTTGGATTTGAGGAACTGCTGCAGATTTGACAATTCAGGCCTAGAGGGAGGAATATAACCATTTTAGTTGTGCTCCCAAAATTTTATTGGGTCCCCTTGTGTGCCAAGTTAGATAGCTTTGAAAAGTATTGGATCTCAACTTGATATGCTTGTAAGTATTGGAGCTTTTATATCTCAATCTAGCATTGGACAAATCCTTATTAATTGGGAGATTATATTTGTCCTTAATTATGGTGGTCCAAATGGAATCAATAGTTTGTCAGAGCTTTCGGCAAAGATTTGATTGAACTATTTTGGTTTTTTAATATCGGTTCCTCTATTACTTCTCAAAGCTATGTTATTGGTACGCCCATATATGGCCTTAGGTACAAGAAACGGTACGGAAATAGAGAAAATACATCCAGGATATGTTTTTTGATAGTGGAAACGACCAAGAAACGATTTCATGATTGTGGGTACGAAATGTAGTCTTATTTTAAGAAAGTTAAAGAATGAGACAAAATCCATAAGTTCAAGGCATAGTAGCATTCCGTTTACATGCCCTAGACATAGTAAATTGAAGATCTAAATGGAACTCAATTACTCAGGTTTAAAATAGGAAAAACACAAGAAAAATATGACACATTAAAAAATGCTTAAATGCTTGTAAAAATATGGAAAAAATTATTGTTATTTCATGCCAAATACAGTGTGTAGAAAGATAAACAAACATTGGACATAAATAAATATAAATTCAATGTTGCCAATTACTCTGAAATTCATTCAAGTTTAAAAATCTAGCCTTCAAATGAAAAACAAAGGGTTAATAAAAAACTCAGGCTTTAAAGGCAAAGTGGGGTAGGCTTTTCCCTAATGAAATCTGGCTTGGTGAAACTGGTCAGTTGGTTCAAACTAGCATGGGCCTAGCCCGGGCCATGCTTAACCACAAGCTTTTGTATGATAATGCTCGTATAGTTCTAGGCACTTCATGGACACAAAGTGACCGTCCCTACTGATTGATCTAATTAAACTTTACTTGCATAATTTTAAATATAGCTATATGAAAACCTTCCGTATAATCAACAATAAATCCTCAAAATTCAAGTTAAAGTTCAATTTCAAACTCACTACAGGCGATAACCTCAAAGATCTCAAAAGAATTATTAAGCAACATTTCTATATAACTTCCACATAACTTATCAAAGAGGTTGTTCCTAGAAATGTAGCCATACCCGATTAATTTTGATTTTAAAATTTTGCACTGGTATGGGAGTACAATTAGGGGAAGTAGCCTAAAAATACGTATCAATAATGGCTGATTGTAAACATTTGACATGTACCCAAACCCCCAATTTTTTCTTTTGACCGAATCCATGTACCGGAATCTCGTACCCGCCACATTTACTATAACATTCCTAGATTTCGCAAAAACATTAGCAAATGGTTTTTATTTTTTTTAAATATTCTTGTCTTTTTGCTCATTTTTAAACTTAGATGTAGAAAACTATAGAGCACAAGCAAAGTTTTTTCATTTATGACTAGGGCGGTATTTAAAACTTTCTTTTGTTTTTAAGATTTTACTTTTGAATAGATTTGATATGCTAGTTTTTATTTAGAATATTTTTTTTTAAAGTTAACTTTTAAACCATGATGATGTTTTTCTTTTCATTTATATTCTAATGAAGGATTTCGTTAAAAAACTAATAGCTTCCCTTAAAATGGTAGGCTATGCTCCATGATACATTGGCCTACTCTTTTAAGGCCAACCATTTGTTTCTACATTAACACTCACCGGTGAAACTTGAAGTAAAATTGTTTTGTTTTATACAATATAGTTTATACAAGTTTTTGCATTTTTATAGATTATATGTATTTATTTAGTTCTATTTATTTTAATAAAAAGAGGTAATAATTTATTAATCAAACAGGAAAACACAATACAAGAAAGGGCCAACTGCCCATAGACAAAACCAAGAATTGCATAATCCTATCAGCCAACAACAACTGATCCAACAATTGAGAGTAATTCACAGGTAACTGATCCTTATTCCAAATATTCCAATCCTGCACCTGATTAGAAGCCCATTTGGCCAAAAAAACTGCCACTCCATTCCACTCTCTAGGAATATGAGAGTAGACCACAGATTCGAAAGACCTACCCAACCTAAGAATCTGTCTAATAACCAAAGCTAGATGCCAGTTGGCATCATCCATCCATTGCGTATTCAACAGATTAACCACCACTTGAGAATCAAATTCACAAACTATCCTCCTCCACCCCAAAGCACACCCTCTCTCCATAGCATGTAGGATGGCAAGAGCTTCCATGTAATTATTTGTATGCCATCCTTTATAAATGGAAAAGAGAAATTGCACATTACTTGAACTATCATGACCAATACCCCCCACACCAACATGACCAGGATTCCCTCTAGAGGAACCATCAGTGTTGATCTTCAGAACCCCTTGAGGTTGGGGAAGCCATTGCCCAACCCTATTAATTTTCCTACTAGACAGTTTACCTCTACTTCTTTTGGTAGTTCCCTGATCCTGAAAATAAAACCAACTATAGATAGAAGCATCTGAAGGTTCCACGACAACTCAAAGGTCACACCTTGCTAAAACTATCTCTTGTATCGAACTCATAATTTTCCTCCACAAATGTTGGACAATCAACTTAGCCTTTTGAAAAATTCAGCGATTCCTCTCCAACCAAATATTCCATAAAATAAAGGAAGTCCCAATAGCCCAAGCCACTTGAAGAAAAGGAGTATTAACAGGCGGCTTAGCCAACCGAGCCCAGAACTCCACCAGTGAAGTAACATGCCGACACGCTTGATTCCAAAGGCCCCACCAAAGATGCCAAATATCCTTTGAAAAGGGAAATTGAAAGAAAAGATGAGAGACACACTCCCCACTATTGCAACACAACATACAAATAGAAGGGCCTTGGAAACCCTGCTTACAAAGATTGTCCCAAGTTAGGCAATTATTTTGCACCAACAACCACAAGAAAAAATTACATTTTGGCCAAGAAAATTTGTTCCACACCTGCTTCCACCATGGAACACCATCATTGCCGAAGAGTTGCCTATCCAGTTCCAAATAACCCCCTGCCATAGAATACTTACTAGTAAAATCCCATCCCCAGGCCAAAGTATCATGCTCATCAAGAGAATTGCAATCTCTACGAGAAAGAATCTGAGCCAACTATTGTCTAGCTTCGTCTAACCCTCTAGGTGGCCAATCCTGGGGTTCTTTCAATCTCCAAACATCAACATCCCCCAAATGCATAACAGTCTAAAAATCAACCACTTTGCTCCAGCTAGCGGCAGTAAAACAGTCACTAAGTGGTTGGAGATGTGGATAGCTTGAAAGGATTGGAGGGTGACCATCCCAAGCAGCCAACCAAAAGAAGGCTTCTGAACCCTTATTACAAATCCAAAAAAGCCCCTGCTTAATAAGCTTAGCCCCAATCTTCAAAGTGTGCCAAATAAAGGATCCTTTTCCTTCAAGAGAGTACCGAGGGACATCCCTACTATCCACTTCTCCAAGGTACTTATTTGTAAGAATTCTAGCCCAAAGTTGATCTTGACAGATACACCAACCCCAGTATAATTTAGTAGCCAACACTTGGCCATTCATTGCTGCTAACCTAAGACCAAGCCCCCCTTCTTTCTTCGGCCAACAAATAGATTCCCACTTTACTAAACTCCACTTAGAAGCCAACAAAGTGCCACTCCAAAGGAATTGACATGATGGAGCATCAAATGCCTTAATAAAGTACGAAGGAGCCACCTGCACAAAACCCCTGTAAATAGGAAGGGCCCGAATCACAGACTAGAGAAGAGTAACCCTACCCGTAGTGGAAATCCATCCATGAGTCCAATGATTAATCCTCCTTCGCATCTTATCCAACAGCTCCTACTAGTAGCCCCTAAGCTATCTACCAATAGTCAAAGGAATTCCAAGATGATCCAATTTGGAATCTCAAAATATTCGCAATCTGTCTCTGAATAGGCTTAGGAGTATTAAAGAAATAGATAGAAGACTTGTGCTCATTAACTTTCTGTCTCGAAATGCCTAAGTAAGTATCCAAAGTTTGTCTGAAAGTCTCTACCTCTTGGATTCGAACAACCCCCATTAAAGTTGTATCATCCACAAACTGCAAGTGGGATTGAGTAGGAAAACCATTGCCCCAACTCCAACCTTGAATCAAACCTTGGGACACCCAAGACTTGATGAATCTTCCTAAGCCTTTAGCCATAATGATGAACAAATAGGGAGATAAAGGATCCCCCTGCCGAAGACCCTTGGAAGCCCCAAATAGCTCAGAAGGCTCCCCATTGATGATGATAGAAAATGAGGAAGAAGTAACACAACTCATCACCCAACTAACCCATTCACTGCAAAAGCCAAAAGCATTGAGAACCTTACGCAAGAATTGCCACCTAACCCTGTCATATGCCTTAGCCATGTCCAATTTAATGAACAAAGATTTTTCTTTAGACTTAGCCATAGAATGAATAACTTCAGAAGCAATCATGACGCCATCCAAAATTTGTCTACCAGCAACGAAGCTACCTTGTTCTTCTAAAATCAACAAAGGGAGCCAAGACTTAAGCCTCTCAGCAATCAATTTAGTAATAATTTTATAAACCACATTGCACAGAGCAATGGGCCTAAAAAGGTCCAACCAATCAGCTCCTCCTTTTTTCGGAATAAGAACCAGAAAAGTAGAGTTCAAGGCCCGCAACATCTGCTTATTGAGTTGAGACTCTTGCACTACTTCTAAAAGATTAGATTTAACAATCTCCCAAAATTCTTGGAAGAATTCGGCTAGGAACCCATCAGGACCAGGGGCCTTCCCTTTGTGCAACCCAAAAAACACTTCCTCCAATTCAAACAAAGAGATAGTCCAAATAAGGGCCTCATTCATTGCATTAGTGACTAAGGAGGGAATATAGTCCAAAATCAGATTTTCTCCATTACCCATATAACCTGTATCTTCAGAGAACAAAGTAGAACAGAATTGAGTAGCCTCTCGGGATATCTCCCTCTGAGATGTGAGCTAAATACCATCCGAGTTAACCAAAGAGGAAATATAACACCCTTGCCTTTGAGCTTTGACAGAATTATGAAAGAAAGCAGTATTCTTGTCCCCCTCTTGAAGCCAATCTATTCGAACCTTTTGTTTCCAAAAGATTTCTTCCCGAAGCTCCCATTCCTCTAAAACTTTCACTGCCTAAGACTCTACTCTACATAAATCCCCTGTTAACCCATTATCCCTGATGTGGTGAGTAATCTCATCGAAACAAGCTTGAGCTTTCCACTTATTATCCTAAACACTACCAAAACATTGCCTATTCCATCGTTTGAGCTTGTATTTAACAAATTGCAACTTCTTAACAAAAGAGTACATAGTAGTGCCATAGGCTGGGCTCCCCTGCTGCCACCACTACCCTATCAACTCATGAAGCGAGGAATCACGAAGCCACATAAGTTGGAATTTAAATGAAGGATTCTTGTGACCAGAAAATAAAGTGGCTGAAAATTTAATGGGCCAATGATCCGACCCTCTCCAATCAAGAATCTCAGAGCTAGTAGTCCACTTGTCCCCAACCAAAAAATAGGACACAAGAAATCTATCTCGCCTCTCAGAAATAGCCTCCTCCCCACATCTTCTATTATTCCAAGTATAAATACCATTAGATGGTTTCATATCAAATAAATTAAGTAACTCTAAATGCCTCTGAAGAAGAGCAGAAGAGGGATCTAACCTCGCAATTCCCCCTCTCTTTTCTTCCAAGCTCAATACAACATTAAAGTCACCAGCTAAAATCCAAGGGAGAAAAGGAACAAGAGACCGCACATACCTTATATGAGACCAAAGACCTGATTTACCAGAGAGATCAGTCGAAGCATAAACATTAGTAATCAAAATGATTTCACCAGAGTCCAAAGAGGAGGCCACCAAAGAGATAGAGGAACGACTAGCCGTCCACCACAGCAGAGCAATCTTCCTCGGGTTCCAAAAACAAGCTAGCCCTCCTAAGCTACCAAAAGCCCCGATGCACTGATATTGACAAGACCTCCAGATACCAGGAGCATATTGTAACATCCCATCCACTAGTAACTTAGTTTCCTAAATGCAGACAATATCCAAAGAATGAGCCACAATCAAATCATGAATAGCCTTTTGTTGAGGGATGCTATTCAAACCCCTAACATTCCATGAGAGGACAATCATTAAAGAGGTTGGGAGAAATGAGCCTCAATGGGCTTCACTAACCCAGATTCCACCAACATCTCCCCAGTTAATTTAACTTTTTCTTGATCCTTCTTGCGACCAGCCTTAGAAGATTTCTCTGGTGGCCCACTTTTAAGGGATTTTTGTTGTAGCCCTAGCGCAAGAGGTGAACTCAAGCCTTGACTAGAACTCAAAGCCTCCTTTGCCAAGTCTGCCAAAACTATATCATCATTGGCCTCCCTAGAGACCTTTGGCACCAAAGGAACAATGTCTTTGGAAGGAACCTAAGGGACCTGCTTCCCATCCTCCAACAAGATGCCAGTGACATTCCCCTGCTCTTGCTCACCATCCATACCCAAACTAGAAGCCCCCAACTGCATATCCACAGGAATCCCCTCTTCCGTAGCCAAATCCTGCAGAGCATCGAAACGATTGAAACCCTCCTCCATCTGCCTATCTTGAAAATTTCTTTTCTGACCTCTCCCCTTATTATGAGGTTTAACAAGCATAAAACCATCCTTACCTAAGTCAGCATCCAACGTAGGGCCTTTTCCTTTATCCACCTATGGAGCAGGGGAAGAGGAGGAGGCGTTATCGGTCGAGGCTTTATTAACCCGAGGGAACCTCCTTTGAAGGTGACCATACTCATGGCAAATACAAAAATGAAAAGGTAAAGTCTCATAATCCAACTAATGAATCCAAGAAGAAGAGCCCATACAAATTTCCATCGAGTCTGGAAAAGGCTTATTTAGATCAATCTCCACACAGATTCGAGCATAGGTAATAATTTTTCTATCCAAAGTTTGTTGGGCTGTACCAATTGGCTTACCAAGCAAAAGAGCTATACGTTGCAAAACATCATTATTCCAAAACTCCAACAGTAGTCGAGGAATGCACACCAAACAAGAACCCTTGAAGGGAGCTCTTCAGCCTAATTAAACCCCACATGCCAGGGTTTGATGAATAAACCCACTTGGTTGTAGAAGTAAGGACCCCTTCAAAAACCCTATTCCTTTCAGCCATGCAGGAAAACACAACCATAAAATAACTATTTGTAGCCAACATTATTTCCATTTCTCCTTCAACTTGCCAAGAGCAATGAATCCACGATTCCAAAGCAGTCATAGAAATACGGATGCCCATGAATTTGCAAATTAGAGCATGGTTGCTTAGGTATGAGACCTCATCAATAACCGACTCCGGTTGAATGACAAGAACAGGGCGATCAATAATCCTGGCTAAACAACCATTAACTTTCTTCATTTTTGAAGCACTAGCCACATAAAATGGCTCTGAAGGCCCTGCATGCATACCTGGGAGGGAACCTCCCTGACCTGAAGCACCTATTAAGAATAAACTAGAGGAGGCACTAGCTTCAATCACCTGCAACCAACCAAAGAAAAACCCCCAAGAAGAAAACCCCCAACAAAGACTCCCCCCTGCACATAAAAAATACCCCCACCTAGCACGAACTCAGCAAAAGAGAAAATGGGAGTAGCAAAGGACAAGGCTAGGACCAACGACCCTAGACCAAGAAAGAGAAAAGCCTTGCATGGAAAATCATCCCACCGTCGCTCATCTCCAAGTTTCACCAAAAGCCCATTTAGTTCTACTTTTGAAATGAATAAAAAAATTAATTATTTTTTCTATATAGTACATTACTTTTTAATTCATGAGTTTTTGTTGATTTTTTCTCAATTTAAATCTGAGTGATTGAATTCCATTTACATGTTCATTACACTATGTCATTGAAATATAAACCAAGAAAACTCGAGGATGTGTCCCTTTCCCTTTTCAAGTGTCCCCATATCAGTGACACCTTGGAAATGCATCTTTTCCATCCCCTAACCCTCACTACTCATACGAAACATTTCCAAAATAGATAGGAAATGCTAGGGACAATGGGTTGTCCCCCCTTAGAAAGAGATAAAAAATTAAGAAATTTGCCCCTGCTCAATAAAAAAAATCCTCTCCTATGGGGCTTCACTCCACACTCCATTCCTCGTTCTTCATTACAGTCTACAATTTGTAACCAAAAAAAATTCTAGTGGTAGAGTTGAAAGAAAAGCAAAAGAAAGAAATGTTGATAATTTGAAGAGTAGGGCAGCTGAGTGACCAAAACCAAAGAAGCAGGGTGTAGCATCAATGAGCGGTAAGGAGGAGGGTAGTAGTAGGGGAGGTCAGTGTGACTTTTTTAAAAGAAAAATTCTGATATGATCTGGTGCAAATAGATGGTCCCTTGACGTACTGTCTAGTCTCTAAACCAAAATTTCCACCTAATTCCTTTGCCTTTATCTTCTAACTCACTTGGTTTATACACAGGTTTCAATCTATGAGTGATTATGCTAATATGCTTCATCCATTTTTGGCATTTTCTTCCTCTCAGTATATTCTCTTTGGGTCCTCTAAGCATTGGTATTGCTCATTTTCTAAGGTTGGTTTGCTCTTCTAGTCTATCAACATTTCTTTGGACAGGCTTCATCCTTTCAAGTACTCTGTAGGTTCCTCTCTTCACCTCCTCTTGGCAAAAGGGTGAGTAATCAATAAATTATAGAGGACATTTATTATTAGTACATCTAGTTCACTTGGACCTCCCTCTGACTTTTTTCATCCCCAAATTGGCTTCTAGCACTTCTTACAAGTCATAGATGGGACCATAGTCAACCTAACTATATTCAACATCATTGGTCCCATGGTTTGAGAAATCCCCAGGCCAACTGAGAGTGTATTCCCACCAACTTCAAGTTGAGACTAAGCACCATAGTTTACAAATTAAAAATTTGTGTCACCTTTGTTCTTTCTAGGAGGTGGAGACCTAGGAGTATTTTGTTTTCTAGTGTCCTGTATACTATAAATCCGTGGGAGGTACCATTGTTTATATAGAGATTTTGGTGGATCTCTATCTACCTTCTTCTACTATCTTGATAGCAGATGCTTGGTCCATTTTTTGCTTGAGGTAACCACATTCTAGCATAGATATCTTCATGGAAGCCCAAGAACTACAAAACTTATTAATTCCTTATTTTAGCCCATTATAGATGCTGGAAGCATTTAATGCCCTTTGGTTACTATTGATTCTGTCAAAACAGGTGGCAGATCGATGAGACATTGCTCATCTTTGTTGTCTAGTGTTGGTAAGGCTCCCTTAGTGCCTCAACTCTCATGTAGATGGTCATGGGTCGATCTCCTCCTGATGTTGGAGGCCCTCTAGCTCTCCTCATTTACAATTCAGATCTTAGAGGCAAGCTCACATTACTAGTTTCTTTTCTACCACCAACTGTTCTTTGGCCTTGAGTGATAGGGGAGGTTTTGTGAAAACTATTGCCTCCTAGGATTGTCCAACCATTCCAGCTTGACCCTCTTAACCCTAGACTCTCGCCAACAAGCATTCTCAAATTCTGCATTAGCACTCCAGCAGTGGTTGATAATATTGTTGGCTCCTCCAAGGCATTCCAAAGTAAATACACCTAATCGTCTTTGCTTCCTGCTTGCATTGCCAGTCTTTTTCTCACACAGCTTTGTGTGGGCCTCTCCTCATACTTCTAGTTATACTTGTTCTTGTTTCAACATTACCATTTAATATTTATCCCTGCTTATCTATTTCTTTGTATTTCTTGCTTTTCTTTGCTATTTTGTGTTTGATTTGAGTCTACGACACTTTTTCCCTGGTACTTTGCTATTATAACAGATGTTTGTTTATGTCCATTTGACATATTCTTGGTCATTCATGGGCATCAATATAATTTCTTTATTTTACTAATTTAAGCTACTTATCTTTTCTTCTAGATTGTTTAGTTTTCTAGGACTCCTCTCATCCTAGTCTATTGTAATTGATTGTAGTCCTGACTTGTATTAATCTCAAGTCACAATTTTATTGTGATTTATCAGATCAAAACTCATTTCACCACTTTTTTTGGATGAAAAAATCTGCCAGTATGCTTTGTCACTTTTTATTGCGATACATTAGTGATTTCTGCTTCTATGGTATAGTTGATGGCTTCACTTGCATTGAGATGATCACTGTTTTGAACATAGACCCTTTTTGTATGTCAGCCTCTGTCATTGTAATGTTAGGGATAATCTTTTAGTCCAAAATCAATATAGTTATCTCAGATTCCCAATTCATTCTCGGAGCAGACCAAGAATGATGGTGAAGAGGCCTAAGCGAATCCATTATTCCATGTATTCTGCTCACATTTTTTACATGTTCTTGCACAGTATCCATTGTGTATAAAGCTATGTTTATTGTATAAAGATAAAAAGGGATGTAAAACTTCGAATACAAATCACAAGGCAACTGATGGATACTAAATAGTCATGCATCTAACAGACCCTTAAATTGCTAAAGATCAAGGAAGATTATAATGCCCCTAGAATTCTAGACTGCAAACACAAGTGCGTGCAAGGAATATTATAAAATGTAACTAAAAGTAGAAGACATGTTGTCTCTTACAGTTACAATAGCACACAGGATAGTCAAATGAATGAGTAAAGTTTACTTTTCAGTATGTATATACAAACAGAAAAGCATAATCCCCCTAAAATTCCAAACTACTATCTTAAAAAAATGCTTCCTCATACAAATAGAAGCAAGTGCATAGAATATTTTAAAATGTAACTAATAATAGAAAACATGTTGCCTCTTACAGCTACAATATCACACAGGAGAGTCAAATGAATGAGTAAAGAGAACTTTACTTTTCAGTTTGCATATACAAATTGTTGATATATTTTGGTACTGGATCTGGAATGTAGAATTCTTTAGCAGTTCTATCTGGGATGCCAATTTCCCATAGTGTTGGCCCGCTTCTTGGCGGTTCATATATCAAATCACCAAGATTAATTGAAGAACCTGTAAATACGACAGGAGTTTGAGATCTAATTTTGTGCCAGCACCAAATGCATTCATGCAAATTGTTTCCCATCACCTTAGAAAATTGCGTTGGAAATGATATAATCTAATCAAATGTTTAACATCGATGTAAATAGAAAATAGAATGCAGATCTAAGTTGAAATCTTTTTATTCCTATGTTCATTTAGAGGGTATTTTTGATAACCTCTACTCTCCCATATTATTACTTCAAGTACCAACAGTTTGGAGATTCCAGTGGTAAGCCGTTTTCAAGTCAGCTTTCATGGCCTAAGATTTTATCTATAACTATAAGTAATGATTCCTAAGACAGTTCAGGAAATTCTTGGAGTGAATTAACTAGTTTACTTTAAGGAGATAAGATGCATCATTGTGACTTCAAATTTACAACTTTTTTTTAAAACAAATCTGAGCTTTCCAACATAAATAACAAGTTTACATCTTGTCATTGAAGGAAGTTATGGAACAATACATTTGTTTGGTCTATTAGAGTGAATCTATGGTGGTCTATTAAAGGACTGGTAATTTCAAGACTTTGAGCTTAAAAGAGGTTTTCGATTTCCAAATACATTGGCACTGTACTCTGGCTTGTGATTTCTAATGGGGTGCTGTGGTGGATTTAGAACAAAGAAGAATAAACATGTTTTTCAGAATTAGAGAAGGGTTCTGAAAAAGATTTGAGAGAGTTTTTGAATCTTGATCATAGTCTGGTGCACCAGGAAAGGTAAATACAACAGGCCTGGGAAGAGAGTTTGAATGGTTCCCTGCATCCTAGTTTGCAAACTGAGACTAGGGCGTCTCTTGAAAAACAAGCTATTGGTGAGCACATTCAGATTGTGGCTAAGCAGGTTGCAACAGATGTTGTCACAGAGCATGCATAACTGGGAAGGATAGGTATTAGGTTGCAAGGTTGCAATCAACTTATCAAGTAGGATCAAATTGTTTTTACAATACTAAATGAGCTGGAGAACAGCGTTATGCAGATAGATGGGCTATTGATCAAGTCAGAATTAAGAGCACAGTTGAAACACAAGATGGTGGACATTGGAGAATCTTAATTCAAGATGATCACTGTGTATTGCGAAGATAATTGGTTGAACTATCCAGATGATTCCTATTATATTGATTTGGTTCAGAATAAGAACATGGGATCTTTTGCTGAGTGCAAATTTGTCTATCTAGCCAGTAATAATTTTTCTACACAGCAAGGGTTTAATGGCAAAAGGCTTGCAGGGCAGACGGGTTGATCCCTACGATTTGACAATTCAGAAGAGAATCCAATGGCTAGCACACTTTTGGAGAACCCTCCAGTGATGGTGGCAAAATGGATGGGTTCTAATGAATATTCCATCAACTTCGAACAGAAATTTGGAAGAAAGGTTGAAGAAGTGATGGACACTAGTTTCGTTATTTAAGAGGGGCATACACAAAATGTTCAAGCGATTGAAAGTGTTCCCATTGAATGTGAAGCTGCGAGACAGCATCTGACATGCAGGAGGACAATCAGCATTGTGGATTATCATTGTTGATTTTTACATTTTGATGCCTAGATCATGCTAGTCATAGATGATTTCTACTGTAAGTGATGTTTTGATATCATGTCATATCACATTAGGTGTTCTATATTGTGTTTTGACTATTCCTAAGTTGATGTTTCACCTGAGTGTGTAAGTACATGTTTCCCCAATGGTGGTTAATTGGAGATGGTTGCATTGGGTTAAACATGTCTGCTTAACCTCTACGTCACTTGATTCAAGTTGCAAGATAAGTCTCATGAAAACTTGGATCAAAATTGGTGATGATTTTAGAATTTGTGTGTTGTGTCTAAAACTATAAATTGAATGGGTACTTTGCAAGTGGTTATTTTTATCTTGTCATATTGCATTTAAATATATTTTGAAATGCATGCTTGCCATGCTTGTGGAATATTTAATATGTTTTAAGTTAGAAATTTAATTAATTGTACCTTGGTGAAAGGGTCTATTACATTATTTTACTTCATGTGAAAAGAAAATTGAAGTGAATCTAACTTCTCTTGGAAATAGAATAGTTTGCATAAGGAAAATAAAATTGTAATATAATTGAAAAAGTTAATGGAGAATATTAATTAAAATCGCTTCATAATGTATTAGCTTTATTTTAAATATTTTGTGGAAAATGTTTATTTCTCCTAAAAGCGTTTTTTGAACTATCTAGCTCTAATGTGAAAAGGAGAGTAAAGTGAGAGGAGGTTTAGGGAATTTTAAACAAAAGGAAAGGAAAAGACATTTTATTATCACTTTTATATTTTGGCTTGAAAATCTCTCCTTGTATTGAATTTTATTTTAAGAAAATAAGTGATTGGATTTGCATGGATTTGAATTGAAATTGCTTGGACTTGGATTGGAATTGCTATTAAGATGATTAAGGATTGATTGGAGTTTTGTTCTTCCAAAAAGAGAGATCTCTTGATTTTGGTAGCTTGTGTGAAGAGGTAATTTACTTTGTTTATAGGCAATTTTGAAATGAAAATTTCTTCATTGTCATGCTCACAATAGGTGGATGCATATGACTTCCATTACATGCGGTTGCTTAAAGGATTGAGTTCATAATACTAAAGGTAGAATACTATTCTTATTATAGGTTTTATTTATATTTGAAAATGCGCAAAAATGAGTCAAAGTCATGGAAATGTTTTCCTAGATTTTCCATGTGATGTGATAAGAATGTAGTTATGCATTTAATGCATCTAAGGGTATGCTTGGATTTTTGAGATTTTGTGTAAATTTTGAAAGTTACAAATTGAAGGTTCCCTCAAAATCATTAATGATGGATTTGGGAATTTTCATGGTTTTTGAAACTTTTTTGAAAATGAAAACTTGAATAATTTCCATGTTATTATGTTTTATTTTGTCAGATGTGGTCTCCTTGTTTGATTTTGATTATGCATCATTGGGTCAAGTTCCATGACTTTTTTGCTTTGATTTTTTTTGTCACAACCAAATTCTAAATTTGGTATGTTGGACAATTATAATTAATATTCTAAAATCATCAATATTGACATCAATTATACTGAAAAATGTAAACTCCTCTACATAAATCAATTTAGGGAGCATGATTAGTCAAGAAGAGACTTATGTAATTTTTTGTAATTTTGCTCAATTGCATCATAATAAATTATGAAAATTCAAGCTTGTAGTTAATTTATTAATACACAAAACAACACTAGAATAATTAGAATACAAATTTCTTGTGGAGGCTTTGTGCATAGGGCATAATGCTAGTGTAAATTATGTTATTGTGTGTGCTTCCCCTTGTTGTCTAGGGGTCAATCAATAAGAGTGACATCTAGGGTGGTAAATTGGGTGGAGGAGGTAGTTGAAGAGGTGCAAATTGTAGAGGTAAGTTGTAAATAATGGGGCATCATTTAAGGGTGGTGTATTGGTGGATATAGACCCATGGTACCGATATGTGGAAAATAGATGTTTAGTGTATTTTTGACTTCTTTGTGCTAGTATATGGCTATGTTTGGCCATTTTTTATAGAGTTGTATTTGAACCATGAGGTGTTATCTTTTGATTGTATGTATAATGAATTATCAAGGGCAGGGGACCAATAGAATACCCTCTAAATTATCTTAAAAACAATAAAAAAATATTTTTTAATGATACTAGGAACACCAAAATATTTTCTAATTTATAAGGCCCATTGAAATTAAATATGCAACAAATTAAGTGAGAACCTGGTGAGAGCTTGAGGAGATTTTCATTTTTGTAATCGCCGACTATGTTTTGTACCCATCCATATAAATTATACTCGCCGGGACGAATATTACTAATTCGAAAATGTCCTTCTTGATCTGTGTTTATCCAAAATTGATAACCCTGAAATACAAGATTTCTTAGAGATAGTTCAAAAAAATTTAAACACCCACATACAATATTTTCATGAAACATTACAATATCTAATGTTATAATGCAAACATCAATCAATTAAAGGACTCAATTTTTTTTTTCAAATAAGGATTTTATTCTTCTTAGAACAAAGATAGCCCATATTGTACCAACTAAATTACCTTACTTTCCTTTTGCCATGATCCCTTCTCACCAGGAGCAGCCAATCCTATATATGCAAAATTAGCGGGAAAGGCTTGTGGAGATATAAATCTGCAAACAATTTATTGATGACCAATATTTTGAGTTAATATTTGAAAATATTAATCATAAACATAAATAACACATTATGAATCAATAAAAGGATTAAACCTATGATGAAAATATGAAGAGCATGCTATCATTAAACAATATTCTTAGATATGCGACCTTTGACATTCTCAAGCAGTCATAACTCTTCTCATTTGAAAGAAAAATAATGCAAAGAATTTAATATTTTTTGGTTTAGAGCAAAATTGGTAATGTTTTTCTATTATCTTACCACTATTCAAAGGTTTGAGTATTGTGGATTATCCTTATAATCTCCCCATTTGAATAAATTTAGGCCTCTTACAGAAGTGGGGATTAGAGTCTCATACAACCAATCTTCCACTAATAAATCATTTAGTAAAACCAAACCATGTACTAATGGAATTTTTTTTACTTCACCATATGCTTATTTCAAAATTCATGCCCATAAAGATCACATTACCCAAAGGTCATTTTATTTTGATGGCTCTAAGATTATTGAACTCATAGTTGTTCTATAACGACTCAAAATATTACTTTATATTGGTGAGAATTCAAAGCATCCAAAGAGTTGTATATATATGAATGTGATGAAGGTAATCATCACCACGTTTTAATTAAAAGTAGGTATATCTTTTGTAAAAAATCTCATCAATAGATTTAAGTTTTTAAGAAGATTATTTTTTATATATTTTGGAAAATTATAATAATTTGTATGGGACATAAAAAGTATAGGTTTTGATATGATAGAAGATCAATTTTTTTCCATTACGACATAATCACTAGTTGTAGTAGGTGGTGAAAACTAAATCATTTGGAAATAATAAAATTACCAGTCCACCAAAAGTGATTAATTTATTATGATCTTTGTGGCATCCCATTTCATTCCAATTTTTAGTTTTCTCTTTTTATTTTTTGACATCATTTATTATCCTTTTTAGCTCCCTAAAGCATTTTAAATCTATGTATTTCCTTGTGAGATATGTAATTCATCTTAGAAGCTTTGGATGCATGCCAAAGAGTTGTAGAAGGAGATTTTATATAGTTATTTTGTATTTTCCAATCTTGTCATAATAGTATAGGAAAATGAATGGTAGGAGAGGATTTTTAGTGGTATTTTCATTTGTGACTAAATATGTTCAACCTCCTATTGCAATTTTGTGTGGCTCAGATCCTATATTATATTCCCTTTGGAGTACTTAAGTGAGATTGAGCTCACATTTCAACTAGAGTTTTACCCAAAGTGGGTTTCTCTAAGATGTAACCAAGTTGAGCCTATTTTCTTGTGGTGTTGTTATCTCTTATTATGCAATTCCTTGTTCATTAATGCTTACAAGTTCATTACTTAATGCTTTGTTTTGACTAAGATGAATTCCATCTATTGATGAATTTGGTGTGGTAAAACTAGACAAGTGTAAGGATCATTTGAGAAAAGTCACTAATGATTTGATTGTAGTGCTTGACATCATTGATGAAGTGCTTCATTGATGTTACATCTATTATATCTTCCATCTCAACAATCACTCATATATTTTAAGGATATATACTCAACCTTAGATTCTTGACCATGTGACCTAATAAATTTCCATATGTAATGAGGAATCAACACTTCTTCCGTTTTAGGGATAAATTTACCATCCAAATTGTCCTTGACTAATGATTCTATTGAAAAAGGGAGAGTGAGTGCAAACAAAAACTACAATAGGAACTAATTATGGGTAAGAGAAAATAGATATGTAACAAAAGGAAAAAAAATATAGGATTGCAAGAATATATCGAGTATTAGTAAGAAAACATCATGTGAAGGTACTCACAAGACAAAGTATTGAGCACACATAATGAAAATGCAAGCATAAAGAATGGAGTGTTGAGCACATATCATATAGAAGGAAGACAAAAGGTAGAAAGCATGAGGTGTTAAGTGCACAACATTGTATACGTGGAAGATAAAGGAGGACACCGAGGGCTTCATATTGCACAAGTGAATGGGAAATGAGGACACCAAGGGTAACATATATAGATATTATCAACACTTGCAGGTTTCGACTTTCAAATTCACTCTTAAGCATCAAGTTTTAATTCCTTCACTCTTCGATTTTTTGAGAAACACCATAACATTCTTTCATTAAGTTTAAAAAATCATCAAATATTGGATGTACATTCTCGAACACAAAATTTAATAGAAAGCCTAGTGTATATGGAGTGCCTATAATCTTATATAATCAACACCTTAAAAAGGAGATTTTATCTTGTCTTGTAAGTCTAAATCAAACCATCAAAAAAGTTGTTTTTCTCCTTGCTCTATATGTGAGACCTCTACTACTAGATTCATGGCAAAGATTTCAACAAAATAGAAAGAAAGGGGTTGAATTTGGAGTATAAGAAATAAATGAAATCCCCTCTCAAATTAATGATCTATGGAACGTTCTATCTCAAATTAATGAGCTTAATTTTTTTATGTGAAATATAAGGTAAAACTAACTCTCATAGCTACTTTGAATTCAATGGTGAGCTTAATTTTTTTTCTATAAAATTACAATAAAAATTAGTTTGTGGCATTTTGATGCTTGTAGTGTGAGATCTAAAATAGAAACTGCTCCACAAAAAGATACATGAAAAAAATGACACAAATGAAATGAACCTCACAATGGGAAGGAGTTTGAGTGGATAAAATTTAAGACCATTTAGAAATAAAGTAACATTCTTATCCTAGAATTTCTTAAATCATTAAACCTTCCTCTAAGATCTATAGGAGAGTAAACTAATAGAAAAAATATAGAAAAATAATATTAGCTAGCAAAATTATAAAACACATATGAACCCTTTATTATATATAACATAAATAAAGCTATCAAAAAACATGATATGTGGAAGTTAACTAAACTTGATATTACATGATAGATGGTAGAGAAAGTTCAACCTAATCTAATATGATTACTGGATAAAAACTTAATAAACAAACATAATAGATGGTAAAGAGATTAATAAGTCATTTTTACCTTTTTTCCCTTTGAACATTTTATTATTGAAATTAAAAAAAGTAATGTCACTTATTTATCATAAAAAAACTGAGCACTTACTTATCTTGAACTAGTAATCTTCCAGAGATAGAACACCGTTGGTCTGCCTTTAAATAAGCAGTAGAATTGGGAAAAGAATATGGCCACATCGCTTGCTCACTGAGACTCTACAAATATACACAATAAAAGTAAAATGATCACTATATTATTTTAAAATATATGATATTAGGATTAGCCACTACTATTTTTTTATAATTATATATTATATATTATTATTTGTTAAATTCATTTAAGTATGGTGTACCTGTTTCTTGGCATCATCCCAAAGTGTAGAAGGGGTTTTAGGTTGTGGAGCTAAATTTAAGTGCACTTTAAATGGACCAAAAACTTTCTGCCAAGATTCTCCATTATCAAATATGCAAGAATTGTCGCCAATGTAATGACCACTATGCAACATCTGCCAAGTAATCAATAAAAAATATTGTTAGTTATATAATTAGATAGTTTGACTATGTTAATACTAGTTCAATTAGAAAATATTTTTTTTTTAGAAAAGTAGTTGAACCATATAATCACCATTGGCATAATCTTTATCAAACATCAAACTATTGCGATTTGATACTCTAGGAAATTTAAATGAGTTTGTCTAATATACTTCAATTGTTGTATTTGAATAAAACTTAAATTATAAAACTAGATAATAGTGAAATTTGTATTTTCACGTTAATTTTCATTTTTTTTGGGTTTACTTTGATGAAATAATTTAATGTAATTACATGATGACAAGTGGTATATGCAAATGTTAATTTTAAATTTTCTCTAGTATTTATCTATCTCCATTTACTTTCATTTATACACATTCTCATATATTTGAGCTTATCCAAACCCCATTTGCATTTATTTGTATATATTTTCTCTATTATTAGTTACACACTTCCATACCTATATTAATTTCCTTGATACCTCTTTCTCTATCTCTTATACCAATCTCATGACACTCATGATCAATCCTAAGTCACTTAGGACTCAATTTGAAATTTAGTTTTTTCTAATTTAGAAATATTGATCCCTGCCCTTTCCTACTAGCCATTGGTAATATACTTGGTACACATTTGTGTGAATATTCATTGTGTATCTTAGTATTTAAATGCATTCATCTACAATGTATTTAAGCACATCAAGGTATCATTAAAGAACAACAAAAAAACATCCACATTATAAGGAGCATTCATTCTAGAAAATATTTATTGTTTTTTTATCATCGCCCAAGGCTATAAGGGGTTGACTAAGGAGAGTTTGACCCTCAAAAATTAGTAACTTCCCTAAAGAAGCTTTTAAATACTCATTATATAATATCACATAAAGCTAGGTTACAAAAGCTTGTAAATTTCTAGATCGAATTTGTGACTGTTCCATGCTATGCTAACCCATTTAATATTTTGAGTTTATTGTAGTTACGAGATAGTCTACGAATCAAGGCCATTAATTTTTTATTATAATAAATTTATTAATATACACATCTTCAACATTTGTATCCAATCATCAATTTGATAGATAAGTACACTTATGCCCCTCATTTAATTTTACTTGTACATATCTCAACTTATGCATTCCCTACTCCTTAATTAAACATTGTATATTTAATTATGCCTATATTTATGTATAAGGGATTCCATTCCTTTACATTTTTGTGAATTCAACAATTACTTATGCAAACTAATTTACCCCTAGAATTTCTTTTATTATCATTAATTGCTTTATCAAACTTTTAGATTTAATTAGGGTTTGATTTCCCTCTCATATTTGCACTTCATAGCTATATGTTTTTTTAGGTTTTTATGGTTTATTCACATATCCTATCTTTTACACACACTACTCACCCTTGTTGTGGTCTTTAGAATTTACATTTCACATTTGTTTCATATTTGATTAATAACCTTTTTTTTTTAAATATCTCTTAGGTCATATTTAAATATCTCTTAGGTCATATTTTTTATTTTTATCCTTTAGGGTTTTGAGATCTATTTGTATGCCACAATCTATTTCCTTTCATCCACCCTTATGAAGGAATGCTCATTTGAATTTCCAAATAGTTCAATCTATTAATATCTACGTTTCCTACAAGTGAAGTGGCTACTATTATCATTGAGAATGAAAGTAAATATTATGATTGTGAGAAACATGTGGCTCAATAAGATTTTGCAAATGATATTACTAGTTTAGCTGGTATTGAGGATCCTCCATAGTTAGTGAATATGATTCATAACATGTTTATTGATAGACCACATGGATTAGAGGTTTTACAAGACATTAATGCCAATATCACTTATGTTTATTTTGTATGCCACAATCTATTTCCTTTCATCCACCCTTATGAAGGAATGCTCATTTGAACTCCAAATAGTTCAATCTATTAATATCTACGTTTCCTACAAGTGAAGTGGCTACTATTATCATTGAGAATGAAAGTAAATATTATGATTGTGAGAAACATGTGGCTCAATAAGATTTTGCAAATGATATTACTAGTTTAATTGAGGATCCTCCATAGTTAGTGAATATGATTCATAACATGTGGATTCATTGCCATATGATCACAGAGATGATGTATTATAGGAATCATTTACATTATTGTCATCAATGCCATATTATCTACCTTTATGATACATTATACTTTCATTTCCTTAACATGCTTCTAAAGCTATTATTTTACACTAGGTACATCATTCCTTATATAACATTTTATGTTCACATGATTTATTGTGTTCCTAGAATTGTCCTATCACATTGGGGGAATCATGCCTTCCCCTTCATATTATGTGCTCACATGCCCTATCACGTACATAAGAACCACATTGACGGAACGGTGCCTTCCCTATATCCACATATATTATTCCTTTAGGGCTACATTACTTTCTTTCATTTTCCTATACTAGGGGAAAATTCATTTTATGGCCTTGATGTTCTATGTGCTTACACACTTATATTTATTGATTACTTTTACTTTTTGAATGCATTATTTTCTCCCCCCTCCAATTCCTCATATTATATACAGCTAGTTGGAGGGGGGATATACTAGCAGTAACAATCTTCATAACCATATGTCAATTCCCATCTAGTTTTGGGTCCATGTTGATAGAATGAATTAATTGAATTATATAATGACAAGTGACACAATGGTGTGCTAAATTTGGCTCTTTCATCATCCCTACCCATCCTTATTTATTGTTACATACATGCATTTCCATATATTCAACTTTATCCTAAATGTACTGTCCCAAGTGCCCATGTCTCCAAATTAGAAGATCAATAATATCTTCTGTCAGTCTTGAAATATCCTTGATAATTTTGAGGAGGTGACCATACAACACTACTATCATGAAGTTAGAATTTTTGTAAACTTCCTAACCAATGCCAAGATTGATGATGAGGTGGATCTAATCATTAAAAAATATTTAAATAATTCGACTAGCTTGTAATTTGTATGGGATTGTGAACCACACATGCAAGATCGTGAATCACACATGCAACCTATTGTTAGTTTATAACCTCTCTAGAGGGGTTCTAATCATATAGTGGGATTTCTTGGGCCACAATACTTATTTCCACCATTTTAGGCACCACTCTAATTTTATTACATAAACAACCATGTGCAGATTTAATAGCTAGCTTGTGTGGCTATCTACTCAACATTTATGTCTAATACTTCTTTAGATAGCTTGTGTGGCTATTACATAAAAAACCATGTGCAGATTTAATTTTACTTGATATTTATGTTATATGTATTTAATTATATGATGTGAAGAACATATGTTATGTAAGGTGTATAAGAGCATCTATAATATTGTAATATGTGTAAGAGATTTTATGACACATGTAAGAGCACGTTAGAGGTTACAAAGTGGACTAGGAATCTTGACCCACTTATGATGCATGTTATGAAATGTCATGGAGCATATTTGAATGGAGACAATGGGTCCAATATGGAGAGTGGGTTATGAGAATTCTTACCGTGGTATTTTAGGACCTTGTTGGATCCCACAATATTTCCTTTTAGTAAATTTTTGGCCCTCCTTAAGTGTATATATTTGGGCTTGGGATGGAAACATTATGCGCATATATTGCATGAGTTGTGTTGTTGGTTTTCATCCAAGTTACATGAGCATTGATATTATTGGAAGGCATGAAGCCTTATAGTGTACTGTAACATTGTTGTTTTTAAGAATACATTGATTTTGATGCTTTGGAAGCTAATTTTTCTAAAAGAGTTCTCCTAAATTATATCTATGTCACACAAATGGTTGTTTCTTCTTCCTCTTCTTCTCTCTCATTAGATAAAAGGTGGCAACTCACCTATAAATAATAAAAGTAGGAAATTAAAAGTATCCACATGTGCATATAAGCCATCCTCAAGATGAAGATTTAATCATATACAAAACTAGAGTAGCTAGGAGGGAAAAATGAAAAATAAAGCTAGAAGAATAAATTAAATGGAGCTAGTGGAGGACGAAGCCAAGGCACTGACAGTTTGTTAAGGAGACACTAGGTCCGGAGTGGATGTGGGGGTAGGAGAAATAGTTAAGGGCCAAGGAAGAACATGGTGAAATATAAATCTAGAAGCTCTGTGAAGACCTCCACAATTTTTTTGATAGATTCTCTCCTAGTTGAGCATTATGTGTATGAGACGTGCCTGAAGAAAACCTCATAGTTGCTAGTTAGACTAGTCTACAAATCTTTGAAGACATAAGGGGTTGCATGGAATTCATTCATATTGTACAGAAGGAGATAGTTTTGAATATGTCCATAGGCTAACACATCTAGAAATTATGTATCCTATGCCAAATCCATATAGTTTTATAGGAAGGAGATAATATCAGAATAGTGTAACACCCTATTGTCCCCCTTAAGAAATTCATCACCTAAGATAAGCTTGAAGGCTCATTTCCCACTTTTTGGTGGCATGTAGATATGCCTATTTCTTGCCATCTCACCCAAGTTGATATGTTGTAGATCAAGATAAAGAAGGTATGAAAGAAGTGGCAAGTTGACCTAGATAGAAAGAAACTCATGATCAAGTGTACATGATAATTAAATACTATCATCTCAGTTGCAAGGTATCTGGAGGCTAAGGGTGATAGTGCAGCATAATAAATGTGATCCAAGATGAAATATTCAATCCTTTTCCATTTTTTATTTTTGTGTGGAGCCACAAATTGGGGAGTGAGCCTACAAGATTAGCTAGATTGAGTGATGCTCACATATCAACAATCAATCATTGGAGCCTTGTAGTTTAGTCTTTGAGCTCATCATATAATGTGTCCTTTAAATTTTGGAGTTGATGATCAAAGATGAGTCATAGACCTTAAATTCATCAATTTGGTTAATTCTCATATTTGCTAAGACATTAGCTGCTTGGTTTTCTTCCCTATAGTAGTGATGAATTCATAGGAACCTAAGCCATCCAACAAGTTTTAGATATGTTGTATTACATAGCAAAATTTCCAGTAGTTAATATTTTTTATTTTTTATTGTATTGATGATTAATTGAGAATCACCTTCTATGATAATTCTATTAAAATTGGTCAACTTGACCATTGAATGTCATATAAACACATATTCTTAAGCCTCATTGTTTGTTCTATTAACTAATTTTACTTTTATCCTTTGAAAAGTTCTTAGAATTATCCTTGATGATGCATCTAATGTTAGAATGACCTACATTTCTCCAAAAGGCATGATAAAATTTCAACTTAACTTGTAGTAAATCATCTTACATTTTTTCTATCCACTTTTATGGTGTCGCTTATCAACATGCTAGTAGGAGGAGGAGGTTTAAAAGAGGCTAACCATTTAGGAGGAAACAATCCTAATTAGTGAAAGACTCGAGATGTGTTGAAGACTTAGACAACATGGTCAAAATTATTTTATAAATTGAGATTTTAATTTTATGAGTGACAACTTCAAAATTGGAGATTGAATTTCTAAAAAAAATTTAGTTGTGTTCAAGCCTACAACTACATACAAGTATAGGAGGGATTAATTTTCAAATGCATGAAAATAGGAAATTTTGTGAAGGGAAGGTCGTGCAAGGAAATGATGTAATAGGGTGTAGGGAAAGGTTCCCATCTAATAGAGATTGTCACAAAGATGGTTCTAAAATTTTAGGAAAAAGCTACAACTAAGGAGGTGATCTTAGTCTTTTTCTACACGACCACATAGAACACACTTATAGGAATTCATTATCCCCATTTTTCCAATCTTTTTCTAGTTATCATTTTTTTAGATAAGGTGAGCCAAGAAAAGGCTCCACTTTGGGCAGGCAATATTTGCCTAATAAAGATTATTGGGCTAGATTTAGGCTAATGAGGCACGAGAGCTCTAGTTTTCTAAAAAAATTAGTCTTTAATACCAACTAGGAATGTTTATCTTTCTTACGAGAAAAGAAGATAATTCTCATATTTAGAATTGAGTCAAGAATAATTTTTTGATTTTGAGTTAAAGGACAATTATCAAAATTTCTCCATTGAACCATCAAATCTAAATTTCCTTGGGGACAAAGATACAATATTTAACTTTTGATGCATAATGAAGTTTCAAGAACTATTTTTCCTTCCTTCCTTTGAACCAATGATTTATGGGCATTCTAATAGTATTCTCAAAAAAGAGCTTTTCCCTCATTGTGTATAAACCATGAGAGATGCAAGAGGATTACATCTCTACTTGATGTGATGAAGTTCCACATCTTTGATTCATTTAGAGGATTGGCCACTATAAATTTCCTTTCTTTCTTCATAGTGTCAAGGTATTTATCTTACATATTTTTACACCATTTTGAGTTTGTTTTAGAGTACATGTTCCATGCAAGTTTAGCACCCAAAGCCAAAATTTATAAAATAATGTTTATAATACTTGTACCACCTAAGAATTTGGCCTTGCAAAAATTTTCTAATGCTAAGAGGGTGATCTTATTTTTATCAACATAGCCATTCTAAGGGAATTTTTTTTCTATTTTTTCCATTTTTTTTTTTATACCTATTGGAATTATTAGAATTGATATCATAAAAATTAGAATTTTCAATAATACAACTTTTATCCTTATTATTTTATCAACCGTAGATAACCATTTCCCTTTGGAGGCTGATATTTTATTTTTTCTTATTGACAACTTTTTCCCAAAAGTTATTTTTTTAGACATCAATAAGTAAGGGCATGCCAATATACTTACACGCCAATTTTTTTTACTTGAAACATAGAATCTTGATAATCCTTTTCTAAATGTTTTTGAGGTGTTCATGAATAAATTTTTGGATTTGGTTTCATTTATTCTTTGACCTAAGGCTAAACTATAAGTTGAAATTAACTTATTGATAACCTTAATTACCACACAATTAAGTTACTAAAAGTGATGGTGTCATTGGAAAAGAGGGCATGAGTGACTGGAATCCTTGATATGTTTACCCTCAATCATTTGTTTAAAATTCTTTCTATTAAAATAAATCTACTAAGGGGTATTGCCATTAATATGTAAATAAAAGGAAAAATGAGGTCTCCTTGCTTGATACCTTGTGAGAGTTTGATTTTTTCTTTGGGACACCATTAATGATTATCAAGTAACTAGTCCTTGATATGCAAGAGTGTATCCATTTACACCATTCCTTGGAAAAACCATTATTGAGAACACAAATTAAAAAATCCCATTTTACGTTATCATAGGAATTCAACATATATATAATTTATTAACTATCATACCTACCTTAATATTTTTAATAGATTGCAAGGCTTCATGGGAAACTATAATCCCTTCAAATAGCTCTCATCTTGATACAAAGTTACCTTGTTCTTCTAATATCAAAAGTGATATAAAGGATCCCAACTTGGAAGCAATGGGTTTGGAAAAAGTGTAGATAGTTTTACAAAGGGAAACATGCTTGGATTCTTCAAAGGAAGAATATTTCCTTTTGGGGGATAAGGGATAAAAAGAGTTATTTAACTCTTTGACAATGTTCTTAATCTTGTGATCTTCTTCTAGAGTGAGCCAAATACCCCTCCCCATAAAGTCTCAACATTTTTGAAAGAAGTAATCCATGAATCCATTAGAAAGTTTGCCTTATCATTGTGCATGGAGAGGATGATAATTTGATTTCATCCAAAGAGAAAATTTCCATTAAGATACCTTTTTTTATTATAGACTTAGGAAGGGATGTTTTCTAAATTTAAAAAAAGAGATTATTGGCTTCATTTGAGAGAGAGTGGGAGAGAATATATTTTCAAAGTATGAAATAAATTCTTTTAAAAATGATTTTGGGCGTTTATTTGATTATTGTTCATTTGTAAGTGTTGTTTTATATATTTTATGTTGTTGAAACCATTTTAGATCTAATATCCCACAAATATCTTCTTACAATTTTAATGTATAAAATGTTTCTACCTTGTTTTAAATTTATAGGCATCAAGTATCCTTTACACTTGTGTTATCCAAGTTTTTATTTGTGAATATTTTAGTATTGTAAGTGCAAGATAATCTTCTTTCATAACATGGAATTTCATTCTATATATGTATGTTTATAATATAGTTTGAATTCTGGTCTAGTTTATACTCATCATTTTTGGGTTGTGGGTCTTATACTTGGGTAAGACAGTAAAAACTGTATAAGATATTTTTTAAAAGTAAATATAATAGGTAACGGCCCCATTATCCCTTCTTAATTATATATATAGCTCATAAATATGCCTATTAATTCATTTCAAGGCCTCAAAAGTATCCCACCATTCACAAAACTGAATGTTTTTAGATTTTATGAGCTCAAAAGAGAAACCAAAAATCTCCTTCTTGAAAATATATTTTGTTGAGTTTTTACCTTGGATAGGAAATTCCATATAGTTTTAGTGTGAACATGATGGAAAGTAGTTTAAGTGGTTCAATTTATTGTATTTTACATTTCACTTTTAGGATAAAAGTAAAAGTATTTCATTTAGCTAATTAAGTCTAATATAGTGTAGAAAAACACCAATGAAAGAAAAAAATATTCTTAATGGAATTAGCTAGTCTTAAAATTGAGGATAGATTGGATGGTACATTAAACTCATACATTAGAAAGTCAAGATGATATTTTTTTGGAGAAAAAATATATTTGGGAAATTATAAAGGATGTGATAACTACACCCACTAATGTAGTACATTTGACAACTCATATGAAGAGAGAGATAAAGGAAAAGTGGATGACCATGGATGTGGTAAATAATCATTTATTTCATCATTAAGTAAAAATAAAATAACCAAGGAGATGTTTGATGCTTTGGTTAGTCTTTATTAGAGTGAAAAAATAAACATGAAGATGATATTGAAACAAAAACTTAAATCCATAGAGATGACTAAACTAGATTCGATTACTAGTCACCTCATGAATATCACACAACTTTGTGACCAACTTGGAGTAGTTGGGAAAAGGTTGAATATGTGAAGGGAAATAAAGGAAAATGGAACAATAAGGGTAAGGGAAAGGATGAGGATCTATCATCATAGATAGGGAAGAAGGACTTGAGTAAAATCAAGTTTCTCATTTGTCATGAATTTGGTCATTATGTATCATAGTTTCTAAACACGAAGAGCCAAGGGAAGCAAAGTAGAAGGAAGCAACAACATTTGTAAAAAAATATGTGAATGAGTTTGTTGCCAAGTTTGAGGAGTTCTCAATGGTATCTTATCTTTCTATCAACATGATTCCTAGGAATTCTTGGTATGTGGATGATGGCACACCTAGGAATATGCCATCAACCTAACATTATTTTACCAACTTAAGAGAACATAACTCTAGAATTTAGGTTGAGCTTGGTGTTGATGCCAAGTATCTAGTAGTAGGTGTTAGTACAATTCACTTTCAACTTTAGTCAAGTAACTCTTTAGAGATTGATAATTTATTTGATTTGTTCCTAGTCTAAGGAATAATTTTCTTTTAATTTTGGCTATGGAAGGTAAGGGACATACAATTGAATTTAGGTATTATAAAGTTCTTATTAGACCAAAATTACCTAACTTATATACAAAATAAGTTATAGACTTAGAGAAGCCAATCTATATAGGTTACATAGTGAACTAGTTATAGCAATAATGATGAGTAAAATAATGAGTTTAGTACCTTCCATATTTTAGGAAGTTGTATACTAGTAGGTTTGGTAGGATTCCATGATGGATGAGTAAACCTCCATAATGAAAAATGAAGTATTATACATTATCCCAAGATTGGAAGGGAAATCAACTATGAGTTCCAAGTGGCTCTACAAAATCAAGAATAACCATACAAAAAGAGAGGGAAGTTTAAAATGAGACTTAAGTAGAGATAGGGTTCTCTCAAAAGGAGGGAGTAGACTATGAAGACATTTTCTCCAATCACTAGATACACTTCCATTAGAACAATTATATCTTTAGTTTCATGTGTGGGTTGGAAGAAATATTATATGGATGTCAAGATAGCTTTTCTTAATGGTATCATTGAAGAAGAAGTGCATATATAACAACCTCTGATATTTGAGGAAAATGAGAAGGAATCCCATGTTTTTAGGCTTAAGAAACCTTTTATGGACTCAAATAGACACCGATAATTTGATACTCAAGGATCGATGAATTTTTACTATGGGATTTACCAAGAGTGAGGAAGATCCTAATATATATTATATATTTTGGATTTGATCTACTTATTTTTGTAATGAACATAAATGCTTTGCTCATTACAGGAGTAGAGAAGCAATTGTAGGGAGAAAAGTATATTTAGTTGTTGAGTACAAGATGAAGGACATCACTCTGAAGCATTAATTTTTAGGTTTGGAGGTTTAGTAGGGACTAGGAGAGATTTTCCTTAGGTAGGGTAAGTATATATTAAGATGGAGGATTGTAGATCTATGGATAAACCTATGATCACTCATCTAAAGAAGTTGAAATATTTAGATTTAGTTGATTGATCTCTTTGTATAGGTAGTTGATAATCTCCTTAATACATTTGGTCAATACTAGTCCATATATCTATTTTATAGTGAAAACCTTGAGTAATTTCATGGTGGATCCAAGAAAGGAGCATTGGGTATTAGAAAAACATGTACTCAAATATTTGAAGGGCATGGTGGAATATGGTTTAATATATCTTGGATATGGTGATGTAAATTCGTAGGGCTATACAAACTCTAAATTTTTTGAATTTTCTAAACAAAACCCACCACACTATAGCCTTCCATGCTTAGAATGATGGATAGAAAGTGGTTATTAATTAGATACTAGTATGAATCTTGTGCATTAATAATATTACTCACCTAAGAAAATGGGATGAATTTAGCATGTCTACAATATAACACTTTACAATTATATGGGGTACAACCCTTTTGAAATGTCTTGGGTTCTAGCTAGAAGTGGTTTTTGACATCCAATATTGCACTCCCTCATCAATAAAAGACATGTGTATAGGAAAAGAAAGTGGATAATATATATGAATTTATCCAATACATCCAATACCTTCATCAATAATTCCAAAAAAATCAACAAATTAAAAAAAAACCATGAGATCCTTTGTGCACCTCACAACTTTCAAGTTATTGATAAGGTGTAGTTTTATCTATAAATAATAGCTCTATGGCCCCTAGTACAATATCAAACCACTACACTATGACCATTACACAATTAAACATGCAACTAGTGAGACTTCCTTTATTATCAATACTCCTAGATATTTGGGTTTGCATCTCATATTCAACATATAATCCTCAAGCTAGATCTTTTCCTTCATTTCTAGAGCTAATAAAATATCATCAAATTGTAGAATCATATCACATTAATATTAATATAGTTACAAAATATGTCATCATTAATACCACAACAACCTATCCTTGCTCTTGTATTCATTGACTATTTTGTATAGTCAAGGTAGAATAGTATGCGAAATAGGAAAAGTGGTATAATCTAGAACAACTCAACTACTACTTTCCTTCGCTAAGGAAAAAACTATGAAGAGCACCACTTCTCAAGAAGAGGTGAATAATCTAAGAATAATATTCACTAACTCATATTTTTTCATAGCCTCTACACTCATCTCCACTCATTATGCACCATGTATACCCACTACCCTAGATAATATAATCATGTGCAATCCTTTGCTTGAATCTTCATGTGCATCATTGTATGAATCAGCACATGGGTAACTCTATCTTTACCTAGTTATGTTTAATAGATAGATCTGTATGTACTCCACATATATAGCACATGATCATCACATTCATTATGTTCATATATAACTTTGACATCTACTATGCTCTTGTCCACATGAAGAGTGGACCATACATGCCAGACATGTATTGACCCTCTATTGGAGGCCTAAATATATACTTGTATAAATTCTTCTCATATACCAGGTATAGAAAGAGAACCATAGCATAAATATAGTTGAGTACACAATACTCTACAAATAGTGTTTTATGTAATGTAAAGTTAAAGATTTTTCCCGTTCAAAATATCCTTTTAGATCCTAGCCTAATATTTTTTACAATTCCATTTAGGTTATAAAACAAGTTGTAGGTTTTGTCCATTTGTTCTCCTTATATTGTATCTTAATCCCTTAATATGAGAGTATGTTGCAAACCAAAATTATATCTAATGTCTTCTCCAAATTAAGAATGTACATATGTAATCCTTTTAAAAGAACAATAAAACATGGGACTAGTTTCTTCATCAAACCCTTTAATAAAATTTAATGTGTATAATGCTAAATAACACATATTATATTATAGATTCCAAAAAATATATCAACTATAAGAGTTTCTCTCCACTTCATATAATTTGATAATAGAATATCCCTTGATGCTATCTAAATGTATTAGAAAACATAAATCATTAAAATTTAGGTTACAATATGTATCTTAGTCATCTAGTCAAGGTATTAAGTTTACCAAGGCTTCCTAAAGTTAGAGGGAAAGAAGTTTAAACTACAAGATATAATGTATACATGCATTCATGTGTTAAGCTCAACATTATATACATAGTCTTGTGGAAACACAATAACTTTAATTCTGTACATGGATTCAATAATAACCCCATGGTCAAATTGTTCATGGATTTAATAAGGGATGTTGTAGATCTTATATTTTGAAGAAATATAATAATATGTATATATTCAAACCTCTTATAATTAATTATGTATCTAAGATTACATGAAATCTTAATAGTTATCTAAGAATGTATTCAAACCTCTTTAACTCTTGTGATTGCACAATAATAAGGTTTGTAGGTGTGAATGATAATAGCATGTGGCATAAACATATTGAAAAGAGTTGATCTCGACATAAGGAATAAAACCAGATTCTTTATCATACTTAACCTATCACCTTGATGGTAGTTTTTTAGAACATGGTTTTATTATTATTATTATATTGTAATACTATTTATTTCTCTTTATAGTTATTTTTCTATAAATTCTCGCACATTGATTAACATTAAGCATACATAATAAATATCTTATTATATAACTACTAACAATTAAAGTATACAATAAGGAGTGAATTGTTTTTCTTAAAGATGTGTTACCTAAAAAAGGTTCTTGTGAATTAAATCTCTTGTTATACTCTAAATATGACATTATTATTATTACTACATTTTGTTATTATCGTTTCCATTTTACATAGATTTGTCAATATTGTTTCTCTTCAGCGATATTTTAGATACAATTAAAAAATATTTTTTTCTATTCATATCTAAGGACCCCTTTTGTTTTAATCCTTCATTTATTCTCTAATTATTAGAGGAAGTTCCCAACGATTCTATATACTTATCAATAGTAGATACAATAAATGATACTATCTCTTAGATGTCCTAATCATGATGATATGCAAGATTATTTAAGATAGTAGAAAAAAAACTAATATAACATAAATTTTGTTGATTACTATATACTCATGATATTATTTATAATTACTTATAATATATTAATTCCAATAATTTAATTTGTATAGACTTAAATATTTTCAATAAAAATTAAGCAAAGAAACTTTAAATTATTATATTGTTAAATACAAAATAAAAGAAACTTTAAACACTCAAAATGAGCTATACTAAACCTATGCATATCAACATTTAATAGGGAGTAAAATTGAAAGAAATAAAAAAATATAATTTTTCATATGCTTTAAGACACATCTAAACAATATTTAAATTAATGGTTAGAGTACTCACAACGAGGCAAGTGGGTCCTGTATGGACTGTTAAGTCTTGTTTGGTAGGACCTCCATTTCGAAACTCTTGACTTGGAAAAATAATCCAAAAGCCAACCATAGGATTCAAGCTAAACCATCCATGCACTCCATTATCCATAATGTCTGTGGAATATTGGTACTTGTCATCCACCTATTTATACACCAAAGGAAGTAAATTTAAGGAATACTTTATAAGAAAAACATTATTTATGAATTTCCAAAACCATAAAAAATAGATAATATATATATTTGATTCTTTTCAAAAAGAGCTCTTATTATGTAGTAGGGGATTTCTTTTATTATTAGTCTCTTCCAAAGATAAGATCTATAATGATTAACATCTTTTTTTTATTAATAGAGATTATTTTTCCAATCAATATCACTATTCTTTATCTTACATTTATTAAAAAGATTATATGAGATAAGATTTAAATGAACACGTTATTCTTTTTTAAACTTTGCTCTTCATAATAGTCAAGAATGACTATATGAAACCACATGAACAACATTTATCACATTTTATGACCTTTATAATTTTACTACAAGATATGGCAAGAGTTTAAAATATTTATTATTAGTTAACATTTTTTATTTGTAAAAAATATGTAAATTTTATATCAAATATAATTGACATTTTAAATAATCATATTTGTTATAAATATTATGCTAATAGCAATTATCTATAATTTTATAAATTTACAAGAGAAGTATTAATAATTTGTTATTTTTCAACCTTTTCTCTATTTTAAAAATTGATACTAAGTTTTATATCAAACATGGTTACCATATTTCATTAAATATATATCCTATATAATATCAATAATCATTTTCTATTACTTTATTCATGGGGTGGATTGGATTAATCCAAATTTGAATTTAGGGACCATAATATGTTGGAATATCCCATGCAAAGGATAATTTAAACTTAACTTCAATAAAACATTGAGAGGAAATCCTACACATTTTGATGTTGGTTGTCTACTTAGAATCCATGAAGCCTTCCTAGTTGGAGCAA
This sequence comes from Sequoia sempervirens, assembly GCA_007258455.2. NCBI lineage: Eukaryota > Viridiplantae > Streptophyta > Pinopsida > Cupressales > Cupressaceae > Sequoia > Sequoia sempervirens. Next base: position 287,337 of record VDFB02233633.1, on the reverse strand, counting down.
CTTCAAAGGGCCTAGTGAAAGGAATGAATAATGAAATTGAGGCCTAGGTGGTCCTCTGGGATTATAATCATGCAATCATTTTGGGATAAAAAAGTGAAAGTGGAAAGTAACTCCATGGCTATAATTTATGCCATAAAAATAAGGGGACACCAAATTAGAAAATTAATAGGATATTAAGCCAAATTTGGCCACTCACAAACTAACTAGAAGACTAAACTATAAAATATACATACAATAAAATCAATTCCCTCATGAATAGGTTAGCAAACTTCACCATAAACATTGAGAAGGGATGCATCATTGAGAGGACATTGTTTTCAAATAAATTAATTTAGATCCCAACTTATTCAATAATGGTCCTATTATTTTATATGAATGACCATGATACAATGATGAGAAGAAGAATGGAAACACATGCAAACTTGAGGGAGGATTTGATTTAGAAGAATATTCCTTGGTATATAATTGATCATAGGAAGATATGTAATTATCATGTACAAAAAAATCATAAATGTATCAAACTACCACCATTTTTACTAGCATCATCTCTGTGATACCATATAGTAAGAAGAGGAAGATATCATTGTTGGGAGAACTATTAGACTTGTATTTCAAGAAGATATTCAAGGTGAATTTTATGATTATGATCCATGCTGTGAGGGTAATTCTAGAAAGTTGTTCTTATCTACAACGCACAAGTATAGCTTCAACAAACTACTAACATATAGATTAATTGAATAAATTAAAATTTTAGTTCATATTACAATAAAGTACTAAGTGAAATTTATATATTTTATCAACTAGTGTTTTAGATTTAATTCACCAAATTACTTATTTGAGGATGCGGTAATGATTCTATCATTACTAATCATATGAGTAACTATGATAGCATAGAAATTTTCCAAGGACTAAACTCAATCAATTTTGTGGATTCATATTCAAGTATCATAACGGTGATTCAAAATAATAGGTATCTCATGAGCTATTATTTATCCCTTGAGAAAGCATATAAATGTTACTGAAATAACTTATAAAACTATTGGAATAAACCATTTTTAGAGTATAAGTGATAACATAGATATTCTTCAAAATACTAAGTTAAATCAACCACAATAACAATAAAATATCTTTCTAATTTTCTAATCTTTAGTATCTAATTTTGAGCTGATATTTATTGCAAGAAATAAGAATATGATATTAGAGCATCCTTAGCCTAAATTAATCTTGCATCACCAATTTTTTAAATTTTTCTTGTTTTATAGGTATTTTCCATGTTTTCCAATTGGTTTTTAATAAAGTGTGTTAGGTTTCCAACACTTCATTCCAAGTAGTTTTTTTTTTTAATATTAGTCAAGTTTTATAAACATTATTGTAGAAACAATAAATATCAAAAAATTATGTGGAAATGAGTATAGAGTATCTTAAGTTGTGCTTGGAAACCTAGTCTTACCCAAATAACATTTCATCCAAGTTTCATGAATATATGATAACCACATCCACATTTTCTATCTTGAGGACCTATTTATAAGATAATGAATAGGATTAGTTTTAAAAATATTTTAAATGTTATATCAATTCCCAATATTTCATATTTGAATTTGAGTCCTAGAGGGGTCATGTGTAACACAATAATGAATTTGGTGGTTGCTAGCTTGAGGTGCACTAGTAAAGGTGGCTCTACATGTTATCGTTGGAATACATGCTACAAAAGGAGATATACCTAATTCCAAGGATGGCTAATAATTAAATCATTTAATACTTAGAATATTGGCCCTTAGTGTATTTCCCTACCTAGGTTGATGTGATATGTTTCCATGAGGTAAAAATCATTATATATCCACCTGTTAAAGGATATCTTGATATTATTTATGAGAAGATAAATATGATAACACATGTTTAGAATGGAGTGTATAAGGAAAGACCAATTTGAGTTCCAACACATGAGATATGATTTTATAAGAAAATTCAAAGAAAAATTTAGTTCAAAAATTTGAAAGATCTTACTTCATCTAACTCATTCAAGCATCTTGTCATCTATCATTTTCTATATTAAAGTCATTCACAATTGAACATTAATTTTTTGTGCATTGTGTTTAAAAGTAATATTACTGTTAAAATGATTTTACATTTTACTACACATGGTTAGATCGTTCTTAATTGGAACCTTCACCCTAGTATTGCGTGATATGGTATTAGAGAAAATGTTGTGAATCTTGAAAATGTGTAAGATTATCAAAGTATGGTATGTGAACTTGAGATTGATATTATCATGATATTATTTATCGGAAGATAGACATGATACCATATATTTAGAATGGAGTGTACATAAGGAAATAAAAATTTGAGTAGCAACACATGAGATATGAGTTTTAAGGAGATTCAAATAAAAATATAGTTCTAAAATTTGAAAGATCTTACTTCATCTAACTCATTCAAGCTTATTTTCATCTATCATTTTCTATGTTATTCATTCACACTTGAATACTAATTTTTTTGTGCATTGTGTTTAAACGTAATATTATGGTTAAATATTATGATTTTACATTTTACTGCATGGTTAGATAGTTCTTAATTGGACCCTTCACCCTAGTCTTGTGTAATATGGTTTTAGAGAAAATTTTGTGAATCTTGAAAATAAGTGAGATTATCATAGTATGGTTTTTTCAAACTTGAGGTTGATCTTTAGACTAGCTTTAGTTGTATGTAATTATACATAGAATTCTACATCTCTAAGGGGGAAGAATACAATCTTCTAGCATTGAGCGGTTGAGTAGAAGATTCCTTGGTGGGAGTCTTCCAACATTGTATTATTGGGTAGAATATTCCTTGCTAAATTTTGAGTTAATTTTGAAATAAATTATTGACTAGAGGTAGTTTACATAAGAGTATTTTAAGTCTAGATATAAAATTACTCCTAGAAGGATGGATAAAGGTCAAGGTGTAATCCATGCTACAAAATACATTGACGAGATGTTTAATTTAATGAGAAATGTCTAGATTTAGTTTGATGATGTTGAATTTAAGACCACATAAGAGGTCCTAAGCCTAGAGTTTATGAAAGAGATGATGAAAAACAAGATGGAAAACTAGATATAATTGAGTATTTTCAGTAACAAGATTTAAAATAACCAATATTTAAAGTGCAATTCCATTATTGGAAAGAAAAATAGAGTTGATATTCCTAATTATGCTAATATTCAAATCTTGAATAGCTAATTTTCTAAGGCTAATTTGAAAGGTCATGCTTCTATTTGGTGGAAAGAAAATTAGTTAGAGAGAAAGAGAAAAGGCAATTAAAATATTGATTAATGACATGAAATGGTATATATATTGAAAAATAAGTTAATTTTTATAAATTACTAGCCATTTTTATTGAAAAGGTTACAAAATTTAGGAAAAAAATATATGATTGTGAAATAATATATTGAACAATATTATAGGATGATAATTTAAGAGCATTCATATTAAATTGAGGTTTAATAAAAATGAAATAAGCATGTTAAAATGTAATCTATTGATGGATCATATCAATTAGCCTTAAAGGATGGAAACAAGTTTAGTTACAAATTATAAATTAAAAAGAGAATTGCAAGAAAATATGGTAGATTCCCAAGAAGAAGATATCAAGGTAGAGGTAGAGAAGCATATAATGATGAATCATAAAAGAATGATGATACTCGAAGTTAATATAGGAACATGTTTGATCATTATTAGAGATATAGAGATAAATTTGATTATGTTGATTATAAAGGATATGATAGGGATAGAGGAAGATATGAAATAAATGCAAAATCTTCTAAAGGAATAGCATTTTAAAATATGGATTAGAAGGTCACAAAAATTTAATGCACCCGATCACAAGGAAGCTATGAAAAATCCCTAAGAGAACCATAATAGACACACACATTGATGGAGAAAGAGCACCATGTGAAAGAGTAAATATGTCAAAGAAAGGTGAATCATTGCTAACAACAATAATTTTTTCAATCCTACTAGTGATTTGGTCAAACCAATGCAAAGGAAAAAAAAAGAAAAGAATTGGATACAAAAATTTAAAGATAATTGTTGCAAGATTAATATAGAAATAGTTTAATTTAGATTTAAATGAGATGGCTGAAAACTAAATTTGAAAAGGGTAGAGTATCCTAGTCCTTATGGAGTATTTAGGTTATAAAAGGATCATAGAGTTATGGCTAGTGAACAATATGTTGTGAAAAATTTATGATTGGAGAATTGAAGATGTTTTGTGTGACATCACACTTATGAATGTTTGTCATATTTTTTTGGGTAAACCATGACATTTTGATAGAAAAAATATACATTATGATAGGGAAAATACTTATAGATTAATGAAAGATAGAGTGGAATGTGTACTCATACCTTAAAAGAAGAGGGTGAACAATGAATATTATTGCCATTGAAATGTTGCTAGCTCAAATGGTAAGTATTTTGTGAAAGATACAAGAAGAAACAAAAAACTATTTTGTATTTCTTCCTAACTATATACAAGTAGAAATGAATACAAGGAAAAATTAGGATGATATTGTAGCTCATTTTAAAATTCTAAGCTAATGAAAGAATACAATTTGATATTAATTTTGATAATTCACCTCAAGGATTATCATTTGTGATAAGAATAAGTTATCATATAAATCTAATTCTTTGAGAAAGTGTATCTAATGAGGTATATTGACACTAGATGAATTTGTAGAGTTAAATAGTCAAGTAGAATAATAGTTAAATAAATGATTGATAAAAGAAAGTTTAAGTCCATGTGTTGTACCAATTGTTTTGGCACCTAAGAAAGGAGGATAATGGATAATGTGTACAAACTCAAAAAGCTATAGATTCCCATTACCAATGATTGATGATCTTTTTAGTTATTTGAGTGGTAAAAAGTATTTTAGAAAGATAGACTTGAAGAGTGGATATCATCATATTAGAATAAGAGAAGAAGATGAGTGGAAGAGTACATTTAAGAAAGAAAGGTTCGATTGAATGATTAGTTATGCAATATATTGATTGACAAATGCACCAATTGCTTTTATAAGGTTGATGAATGAGGTATTGAAACCATAACTTGGTAAGTTTTTTTTTTGTATATCTAGATGATATTTTAATTTTTAGGAAAAGTAAAGAGCATTTGGAACATGTTAGATTTGTATTATAAATATTAAGAGAAGATAAACTACCAATGAATGTAAATACATATAGTTTCATGAAGGAAAAACTAGTATACTTCTAAGTTTTATTTTTGTTGTTGATGGATTGAAGATGGATCTAGAGATATTTAAAGTAGTTGTTGAATGACCTACACCTATGCGTATTTCTAAAGAAATATATTTTTCATGGTTTAGAGAGTTTTTATAGGAAAATTCTCAAATATATATATAAGTGACTATTGTTCACCAATCACTAAGATGATGAATAAATATAAGAAGGAATTCAACTGAATTACTTCAGTAGATACATTTTTAGAATTGTTAAAAAATAAGGTTTTGAACAACCTGTGTTAGCTCTGTGGAACTTTCATATGCTATTTCAAGTTGATTTTGATGCAAGTAGAATTACAATACCCATTTTAGTCATGAAGGAAAACCTATTTCTTAGGTCAACATGAGAAAGTGAATGACTTTGAATTCAAATCACATTAAATGGATTGAATTTCTACAGTTATTTATCTTTCTTAAAACAAAAAAGTGGAAAATCCAACATAATATTTGATGCATTGGATAGAAGACATAATTTATTGCTAGAAATAAGAAGTTAAGTATTTTTAAAATTAATTTACATGAGTATAGATCACTCAAACCAAATTTACCAATAAAAAAAAAGAAAACATTAGTAAAATATTTGTCATACTTTAAAAAATATTAGAAACTTATCTCTTAATCTAATTTTTACAATTTTTATCCACATATTCTTAAGCCATGTAACAAAATCTTTCATTATGATATTCAATTCTTATATTATTATTTTTATTAATTTTAGAATACAATTTAACATACATATATAGATACACACAAGCTTATATATTTGTTTGACATAATATCTATCCTGACTAATTATAAAGTTTTTTTATATTTTTTATATTTTTTTAAAAATCTTGATATAAGTAAAAATATATAATATTCAATATAGACTACAAAATCTGATTTATTTAATATATAATATTGTTCAAATAACATCACAAATCCTAATTTAATAGATATATCACTACAATTATTATTTATTACATCCCAAAGGGCAAGCCGTACTTCCACCATAAGTTAGTAAATTTATTTTACATATATTTTCTTTTAGAATTTTAAATAATACTTTTTAATTTTAATTTTAATTTTTATACCCTTTTCAATATATAAATTTTATATTTCACATATTGTTTTAAATAAAATATTTTGAATGAATTTTGATAGAAGATTATTAAAATAAAGTACATTAAGAATAATTTTGTATTATAATTATAATAAAATATATATAATTAAAAATTTTAAAAATAAATGATTAAAGTTAAAATCACAATTATTAACTCATTTCATATCTATCCATTAAAATTGAAACAATTGAGTTCATGGTGTCTTATAAATCAAATTCTTATTTTTGAATCAAACATATATCATCATCTTGGTGGAAAGTATTGAGCATGTTTAAAGATGATTATGGTCAACCATATCAATTACAATAGATGATTTGACATCAAGGATAGCATGATCAACCATGTCATTTCCTTGAAGGAAGTGGTATATAGGAGGTTACTGGTTGGAACCATACAAATCATTTCTCTTGATGTATTGTTGAGATGGTATGTCAAAATTAGTAGTGATGCAATGACGCCATAGAAAAGTACTAGTAGGTTATGATTTGGCATACACTTAGTATATGATTGAATTGTATGATAGTATATAATTGAATTGTATGGACCTAGACTAGGCAAAAAATTAAAGAAAATTGTATTACCTTGGCCTAGGTGAAAGATTAAAAAAAGAAGGTTGAGTGGCTAACACAAATTCACACATGATTGGTCATCTTTTGTTTATTTATATCAAGTTGTCAATTCAATAATCTAGTGAACAATTCAATTAGCAAGAGCACATAGTGGTGAGAAATACTTATTCTATCTATATTTGAATTGTAGTGGAGGAATTGTAATTTTATACTTATTCCAAAGTTCATAACTTAGTCATAAAGGTTACATTTAAGCACATTTAAGAACCATTAGATTTAGCTTTTGTATAATTTTATCAAAATTTAAAATTTCTTCTAAGAGCACATCCAACCAATGGTCTAATTGAGGAGATTGTGGCCCTAATGATCTTTAGCAGATTATCTAAAGGTGTTTGGGAACACTATTAATCCTTATAAAAATTCAACTATTAGAAAATCAAGGTCAGTGAATTTGAATATTTAATTTTATGTCATTTCATTTCTATGGGAATATGCTTCACATTATGTGCCAAATCATTATACACCTACACAAACCAATTTTGTAAGTGAAGATATGAAGTAGAACAAAACACAATTAGTTTGCTTATTCTAAGACAATTATAGGAAATCTTAAAAATCCAACACTATGAAAAATCGATTCCTAACCAAACTTTATTGTTTTTGCACCTTCACAATATAATTATCACATTTAAATTTATTTCATTTTTACACTTATTTAATATTAATTATTTTACGTCACTAACACATTTATTTAAATTATTTATTTATTTAATTAACCTAGGTATCTGATAGAAAGAACATATTTTCTCTTAAAAATCCCATCACAATAAAATAGAAATAGGAGTTCAAGCCCCTCCAATGAGTCTGTCTTGAAAGGTATAAATGACTTTCATTTAGCAAGTAAAGTAAATAATTTTAAAAGTACAATAAATATATTAACAAATATTATTTAAATTTTTTAATGGTATAGATCAAAGTTAATATTAGTATCAAATGGTTCTAAATTTGGTAGTGAAGTTGAGTGATTTTGTGAAAGGTCTTAGACACCATAAAAGACAATGCCAAAATCCTACTTCCAACAACTTTGGAAGAATAGATATCACCAACAATTTTGACAAAATAAACACCCCAATCCTTTGCTTAACACTATTTGATAATACTTTATACTCTAATAGTAAATCTTTCAACCTAGTTTTTAAACAAAATATTAAGAACACCAAATACCAAATTTAGCTGGTCTCAATAGAGATTTTTATTTCATTTAAAAAAAAAATGTATTCCAAAAAAAGAAGTATATTCCAAAAGAATCTAAATATTCAAATAAAATAAAAAACATTTTTTATTAAAGGAAAATAAACTTTTTTATTTTAATTTTTTATTGTATCATACTTTTGTACTGAACTATTTTATTTCTTTTAAAATTATTATAATATATATATATATATATATATATATATATATATCATACTTTGAGTGAATGAACTGTCTATTTTTCAAAAAATATTATAAATTAATACATTTTTAAATTTATAATTTAATTTTTATTGTATCATTTTTCTGAATGAAATATTTATTTCTTATTTAATATATTTTTAAAATTTCAATTTATTTTTCATCGTATCATATTTTTTGAGTAAACTGTTTATTTCCAATTTTAAATCTTTCATATTTGTGTGGCCTTGACAATGGTGGTTGTTATGTGTTGAAAACGTGGGTGGAAGGGAAAAAAGGCATATTTAATACTTATGTAGATAAATTAGTGGAAGGGAAAAAAGGCAAAGCATTACCTGGCCTTTAAGTGCAGGGTCAGTTGGATTGGTGAGAAGGACTGCTTCAGGGTAGTCCAGTGGAACGCTCCTCGACCTCTCTCTATCCTCTTCATTTGCCATCAACTTTTGTTTTTGGTCGCCAATTTGCATGTGTTGGAATCTGCACAATGCACGCCCACCCAATAAGACAAATCCAATTTATGGATTTTAAATATCGAACTGAATATTCAATTTCTTGCCTGTCCTTGTCCAGCCTAAAGACCATGCGTGTCTGCGCCAGTGTGCTCGCAGGGTATCCTTGTTTGCGTTCATAGATGGCATACACATAAAACCCTGAACTTCCACTTTGTAAAATATACCTGCCCAACATCCACAATATTTTACTTTAGTTGCTGTAAACTAGGCTTGCAATATGTCATGCTACCCTATTTTTAGACCACTAACATAGGTGGTATATTTATAGTTTTAACTTTCTTTTACCTAACAATTTAGGTGGCTGATTAAGTTTGGGTTTAAGTATGATTTTGATATTGGGCGCTTACCACTATTTGGGATGTAAGAATGAGATGGTGGTTGATTAAGTTCTGGGTCTAGGTATGATTTTGACATTGGACACTTACCACTATCTAGGATGTAAGAATGTACCATTATTTGGGATGTAAGAATGAAAAGGTGGTCGATTAAGTTTTGAGTCTAGGTATGATTTTGACATTGGGTGCTTACCACTATCTAAAATGTAAGAATGAGTGGTGGTTAAAATTGTTGTAACAAATGTAATTGAAAAACTTATGAAATTGAGACTTCTAAATTAGATGAAAGATATTTGACTAAATGAATTAAAATTTAACATACTAAGAAATTTATTACTTTTGGCAGATAATAAAAGGGGCTTAAGTTGAAAAATTCTAGTGCAAACCTATGTGGCTATTCAAGAATGCAATCCATTGTTTTTATACCTTGTGTCTATGTCGACTGGAGCTTGTTGATTGGTTGGATCCCACTTTCGAACAAATGAAACTTCCACTAAATCTGGAGTGGATTTAACCACATTAAACTGTGTGGCTAAAATGCTGCAGCAAATGAAGAGGATTCTCAGTTTCACCAATTAATTCCTCACATTGAATTTCAAGTTAGGCCGTGTGGCGAAAAACTCACTTATCCTCTTTAGATGGGCCTTGTGGTTCATTCCAGTTTATATCCCAGTACCTGCATTTCTCACAAACATCCATCCACATAAGCTCTCTATATCAACTTGTGCTGTAATTCAGCAACAACAAATTCACTTTTATAAATGATATGTTTTAAATCATAATCCTACTCTTGGGATGAATATAAATATAGTCAGTCAATAAAAAATCTTGTACCCAATTCTTTTTCCAATAAATAAAAATATATTGAGATACCATACTTAATTTTCTCTGCTGGATTTGGTAGAAAGATTCGACAAAAGCAGAGATCAGCTGTGTAAAAATACAACATGGGGAAGTTGGCTGTGCCAACTGTGCTGTTGCTGCTCTTCCTTCTATCCATTATTCCTGACAACAGTCGCAATATAAAAGCCAATGCAGAGGCAACGGCCGCTGATGAGGTTGTGGATTTTCCTAGGGTTGAAGAGGGCTTTGGAGCCATCCCGGACGCTCTTTCAACTCATGCCAATGTTGCACAGACGGAGGCAGAGTCTATCTCCAGGAAGTCTCTGTGAGCCAATGCCCAGAAGTTTGAATTCCAGGCCGAGGTTTCGAGGCTGATGGATATCCTCATCAACTCCCTTTACAGTAACAAGGATATCTTCTTAAGGGAGCTGATCTCGAATGCCTCTGATGCTTTGGATAAAATTAGATTCTTGTCTCTTACAGACAAGAATGTGTTGGGAGAGGGTGAGGATGCCAAGCTTGAAATCAAGATCAATTTGGATAAGGAAAAGAAGATTCTTTCAATTCGTGACCGTGGTATAGGAATGACTAAAGAAGAGCTGATCAAGAATCTGGGGACAATAGCCAAATCTGGAACATCAGCCTTTCTGGAACAAATGCAAAAAAGTGGGGATCTAAGCCTTATTGGTCAATTTGGAGTCGGGTTTTATTCTGTGTACCTTGTTGCTGATTATGTTGAAGTTATTAGCAAGCACAATGATGACAAACAATACATTTGGGAGTCGAAAGCTGATGGAGCATTTGCAGTAATGGAAGATACTGAGAATGAGCCACTTCGTCGAGGAACAGAGATTAGAATTCATCTTAAAGATGAAGCTGATGAATATTTGGAGAAGGGTAAATTGAAGGAACTGGTGAAGAAGTACTCGGAATTCATCAATGTCCCTATTTATCTATGGACAAGCAAAGAACAAGATGTAGAGGCTCCTCCAGATGAAGAAACTACTGAGGACGAGGATAAGAGTGAAAGTTCAGAAAGTTCAGAAGAAGAATCAGACGAGGAGGAAACTGAAAATAAGGCTAAGACTAAGACTATTAAGGAAACAACATATGAGTGGGAGCTTCTAAATGATGTCAAGGCAGTCTGGCTTCGGAATCCAAAGGAGGTCACTGATGAAGAATATTCCAACTTTTACCATTCACTTTCAAAGGATCTTAGTGAGGAAAAGCCCATGGCATGGAGCCACTTCAGTGCAGAAGGTGATGTTGAGTTCAAGGCTGTTTTGTTTGTCCCACCAAAAGCTCCCCATGATCTCTATGAAAGTTATTATACCAGCAAGGGAAATCTTTAACTGTTTGTTAGGCGTGTCTTCATTTCTGATGAGTTTGAGGAGCTTCTTCCCAAGTACCTTGCTTTCTTGAAGGGTATTGTGGATTCAGACACTTTACCACTCAATGTATCCCGAGAGATGCTTCAGCAGCATAGCAGTTTGCGTACAATAAAGAAGAAACTAATCCGTAAGGCTCTTGATATGATTTGTCGTATTGCAGAAGAGGACCCTGATGAATCTGCTGATGAGGATAAAACAGATACTGACTCAGAAATAGATACGGAGAAAAAGGGCAAGTATGCCAAATTCTGGAGTGAGTTTGGAAAGTCTATTAAGTTAGGTATAATTGAGGATGCATCGAACAGGAACAGGCTTGCAAAACTTTTGAGATTTGAAAGCACAAAATCTGGCGATAAACTTACTTCACTCGACCAGTACATATCAAGAATGAAGAAGGACCAGAAGGATATTTACTACATTACTGGTACTAACAAGGAGCAACTAGAGAATTCCCCATTCCTTGAGAAACTGAGGAAGAAAAACTATGAGGTAATTTTCTTCACGGATCCAGTTGACGAGTACTTAATGCAGTATTTGATGGACTATGAAGACAAAAAGTTCCAGAATGTTTCTAAAGAAGGACTTAAGCTTGGGAAAGACTCCAAGGACAAGGAAATTAAGGAGTCATTCAAGGATCTGACTAAGTGGTGGAAGGATGTTCTTTCCACTGAAAATGTTGATTCAGTGAAAATAAGTAACAGGTTAGCTGACACCCCCGGAGTTGTTGTCACATCAAAATATGGATGGAGCGCAAACATGGAGAGAATTATGCAATCACAAACTCTATCAGATGCCAACAAGCAAGGTTACATGCGTGGAAAGAGGGTCCTTGAGATCAATCCAAGGCACCCTATTATTAAAGAACTACGAGAAAAAGTTGTGCACGATCCAGAGTCTGAAAGTGTAAAGCAAACGGCAAAACTGATTTACCAAACAGCATTAGTGGAAAGTGGATTCTTCCTTAATGATCCAAAGGAGTTTGCTGCTAATATTTATTCAGCAATCAAGACAACTCTCAACGTGAGTCCTGATGCAACAGTTGATGAAGAGGACGAAGTAGAAGAAGAAACCGAGATTGAAACAATAAAAGACACTGAAAAGGAGCAGACAACTGAGGATGTCTCGGAAGGAAGCCCTGCTAAAGAGGAAATCATTGAGGATGTAGTTGAGGAGGAATTAAATCAGGACCATGATGAATTGTAGATAACGTAGTGTGAGGCTAGGGCCATTGGCCGAGGAGTCTTGGATAATTGTGAGATATAGATGTAATTTCTGAAAGTCTTAAAAAGTTCACTAAGATAAAATGTCATAGTGTCTTGGATTCCTCAAAGCTAGAATTTTCTTGCCACTAACGTTGGCAGCATTGCATTGCAGCCAAATCAACTTTGTTAAATTGAATGAAGAAGGGATTGAACTGTCTCTCTCATTCTTATTTACAATATATAATTTTCTCTGCACAATAGCTTTAAGAAATAAAAATAAAAGAAACAAACGTTAATATCCAGCATATCTTTTATGGGTTTGACCTTGGGCTGTATTGAGAAGTTTATCAATACCAAGAAACAAAAATAAAAGATTCAACATACCCTCTACGAGTTGGACCTAGTGTTTTATCAAGAAGGTTATCAATGCCTCCGTACTCAACGCCAACAACCGTTCCTTGGGGATTGGCTAATGTCACCTTCACAATACCATTGTCCAAAATTACCTGTACAAACATTGAAAGACAGGCTTTTCAGGTAAGTTTATCTTCACAAATTTATATAAAGAATTTTAGTTTTCATTTCAAATACAATCATTTGATTTCATTATAAATCACAAAGTTTTATTATATAATTTCTTTTTAAATATCTAATCAGATTTGGAGTAAAGAAATTTAATTTTACTGGTTGCAGATAGTTATTTGGCATGAGTTTTTCATAATCTATGAAATAGTGTGTATAATTAGTTTTAACTAGTATTTTTTCCATTCAATGTTTCCAATCACACTCAGTGATACATCGATAAAAAGAATAAAATGTAATCCAAAACGTTGATTGAAAAATATACACAAACAAAACCAAAAGCAATCATATACATTACAGATTATTGTAAATTAAAATTATTACTAATGCTTACAAATGATCATAACGAATAATATTAATCCAAAATAAAATCTAATTCAATAAAGCACGAGTGTTTAAACAAAACAATTAAAATCAATATCAAAATCCAAAACTAAATCAACTGTAGCACAAATCTTCAATATAAATACTTCTACCAAAACATATATGTAAATCACTTAAAACTTTGAAAAGAGAAATAAGAAAACGTCAGATTGGCATTGAAATCCAATCTTTAATATAAAGATATGTAAATCACTTGAACTTTGAAAAGAGAAATAAGAAAACGTCAGATTGGCATTGAACAGTAGTAAAAAAGTTGTGGGTTGGGAAATGGGTGATAACATTACTTGATCTCTCTGAAAACTGACTTGCACACTGCCTTCAGTCTTCAATGTCAAGGCTGTAAAAATACAGAGAACTAAAAATACTGTGAACTCCCACATCGTTGAAATAAAAGCAGAGACAATTGTATTCAACAGAAGAGTTGGGAATACACCTCCTTTTATATACAGGGAAGTTGTTGGGAATACGCATAAAAGATATACACATGGGCTGAATAATAGGTTCACGATTTCTTATATTGAAGATATCTATAAAATTATTAAATTTAGGCATGCCCCCTATAAAAATGAGTGGTCCAACCTATCTCTCGAACAAATTAATTTGATTGTGTCCTTTTCTGGAGAATATAAATCTTCATGTAATATAATTCTCTTTGATTGTCTTTTTCCTATCCACATAATTTTCTGCTGAGCTATTACAGTTAATTTGTTAACTAATGTGGCTGGAAATGGTATGACAACAAACTGATTGAAGTTAAAAGTTCAACGAATTTTCTTTGTTTCAAATTTTAGTCCTTTTCTTCTCCTGATTTTCGGACTCGTTTCCTTGATTTCTTCAACTTTCTTTAGGAAAAATCAAGAATATAATGTATAAATCTTCTTTGTTAATTTGGTAGTAATTATTATTTATTATTAGTATATTAAAAGAATATAAAAGTAGTTAATTTGATATAGTACCATATCAAGAATTATTTTACTAAACATAAATGGTTCTAGGAAAATTTAGTGATAGCAATTCATGGATGGAAAATTCACCGTCAGCAATTTATCGTGGGAAAATTCACCGTCATACATTTCCGAGTATCTCAATAAATAAACAGGTAAAAAATAATGGGTATATCAATAAATCAATAATTACTATTGAGATGAATAGAGATTACTATGGGCAATAAACACCAATAATTAAAAAAAAAATTATGAATAAATTGTAACCAACATGAAAATTATATATATTAAAAAATATTAATGGCAGTTAATTTTCAGCTGGCCATGAATTTTAGTTGGCGATGAATTTGTAATGACTATGAATTTTGTCATGGTGAATTGTTGACGATGAATTTGGCAGATGCCAACGTAAATATTATACTATAAAGGTAATAAATGATTTTTTTTTAATAATATTTATGAGATCAAAGTATATGAGATTCAAAATTAGAAAAAAATATTACATTAACACAATTACAAGATATAAGATTTACTCAATTAATCTTATATATGTGTGTGTGAAAATTACATAAATTAATTCTAATGAATAATTCTAAATCTACGAATAATGTTAAAGTGTATATATATATCTATTAGAACTAATTCATGTAATTTTCACACATGCACACACACACACATTTCAATCCCCTTTCTGATGATGTATGCATGTATGTATCAAGAAGTTAAAACTACATAAGACTATTAGTTCCAATCAATAGTTTTAATGATGTTCAAGTAGATGCTAGGCCTTTAAATTTTACTTTATCTTCTTAGCTTGTGGGAAAAACACCCATTAATCTACAACTTGACCAACATTAAGTTCTTGATGCAGTTCATATGCAATTCATAGAATACAAAAAGGTTCTAATTGAAAGAGTAGTTGTTCATAATAGCTCATTTACATGCTATATCATCAAATTTACTTAATTATAAGTTCATATATTGCAATAGATTCAAAACATAGATATAATCACTTAGATTCAAAACATAGATATACTCCTTTTTTTAAAATTATGTTGTAAATTTACATAAATATTGAGGATTTATAGATTAATGTTGTATTTAATTAAATTAAAGCTGGTGGAATTTTCATTGTTTCAACATTTTAGTTTTTCTTTTCTCTTGATTTTAACACTTGTTCCCTTAAAAATTTCAAATTTCAAGGTAAAATCCAAAACATAATATCATAATAGTATTATCTTCTTGTTATTTTATACTCTATAGTATAATTATAATTTTCACGTTGTATGCAAATTTGTTTAGACATGTAAGAATGAGTTAGTTACTACTTGGTATTTAAATTAAGATGGTTATGGAGTTTTAAGAAAAATGATATTTCAACATTAAATTCAACTTGTGCAATATTTAATTCAAAATATTGTTCTATAATTAAAAATCTCCCAAGTAATTATGTAAAATTACTCTAATTATCTCATAAATTACATGTGCATGCTATTAAAAAAATATTATGGTTGATTCTTACAAAAATCTCACAAAACATCTTTAAAATTGTTATCTAGGTCAAGTACCATACAAAACTAAGAAGTCTCAAAGTATTTTTATTAAAACAATGAATTAGATAGTTAAGTAAGAGAAGTAGTAATCAAGAAATAGAAGTTTCTCTCAAGTTAAAATTTCAAGCTTAAACTCAACTTGTGATCGAATGTACAATATGGCCCCATGTGATTGTTTACTAAATTTTTAAGGCCTAGATAGTTTGATGTAGCACTATATTGGTTTAAATAAATAATTGGTGAAGACATGTAGAGTCAATAGAAGAATGGGAAGAATACAAATAAAATATAGGAAATTAGAACCTTTATTTAATTAAAAAATAAATTATATACATGTGGGATTTTATTATGAATAGAACTTGACAATGTTGAGAAAAGAAACAAACAATCTAAACAAGGAATATTTGCATCACAATCTACTCAAACAACCAAAAGGAAATTTAATTAGATTCTACATCAAATTGTTACTTTGCCTCTCAAACTACAAACTCCTTGTAAAATAAGGTAATGCAGCATCATAAATTGTACTCCTTTGTAGGTGATAGTACAATTTCACAATTAGTTTGGACCTACTTTAGTGACCCCTGCATTTATGTATTTTCAACATCTCCTCATTAGGCCCTAATCTCCTAAATTATGGATTCTAAGGCCTATTTTTATTGTTTTTGAGAAATTACAAGCATTGAACAAATGCATTTATTTAATGTTTTACCCTCGACTCCTAAAATCCTAGAAAATAGGTATAGGACTAGGAAGATAGAGAGAAGTAGAGAGGGAGGGAGGAAGGGAGAGGTAGAGATAGATAGCTAGGTTGGGAGGGATATAGACAAAGGTAGGTAGAAAGAGAGGAGGATGGAGATGGGGGATAAAGAGAAGTAGAGAGAGAGAGAGGTAAGGTGAAAGGGGTGGAGGGAGAGGTAGGTAGAGAGAGGGAGGGTGATGGGATATATAGGGTGTAGATACCCAAAAATGTCCTCTTACAACACCTTGTCACAACATTACATCATTTAGACATCTTGTAGCATTTTTTTCCCTAAGTACCCACGTCATCATCTAATTAGTTAAATAAATCTTATTTATTTAACTAATTTCATTTAAATGATTTTTATTCATAATCACTTCGTTCTTCTAATGTTAATTAAATAATTTATATTATTTAATTAATGAAATCATATATCCAACATTAATTAAATAAATCAAATATTTATTTAATTAATAAAATCTTAAAAAGATAGTCTCACTTTCTTTCCAAAATTGGAACTCATGTGTATCTAATTAATTTATTTAATTAGATAATTCATCAATTATCCTTCTCATATTTTTCAGGATTTGTTTCCTTTAAAAAAAAATCAATATCTTTCTATCTTCTTTAAATCTTATCTTATCTTGTTGTATTTCCTCTTTTGTCGAAAATAAAATCCTTGTCAAATCTTATCTCCATCCACATCAAATCTCTATAAAGATAGCCTCTCAGAAGCCATTTGGGGGATTTGATTCTTCATGCATCCTTATGCTGTCAAAATCATTCTTGAATCCTTCATCCATCTCTATTTTATCATCCTCCATCTATCACCTTCATCATATCATTATGTTGCTAAAGTGAGCAACCAACATGTCAAATCAATCAATCAATTCATCCATCATTGCATCTATTTGAGGTATTTGAGAATTTGGAACAAGTAATGCATGTTATTGTTTTATCATTTTATTTATCCAAATTTTTCGTATACATAGGGAAGTATAGAGGGAAGGGGAGAGAGAGGTAAGGTGGGAGGGATAGAGTGAGAGGTGGGGAGAGAGGGTAAGGGGAGATAAGGCAGGAGAGAGAGGTACATAGATAGGGAGAGGGAGAGGGAGGGAGAGACAAGGAGAGAGGGAATGAGGGAGAGAGGGAAGGAGGGGTAGGATGGGAGGGATAGAGGGAGAAGTAGGTAGACAAAGAGGGTGAGTGGGAAGGTGAGAGAGAGGTAGATAGGAGAGAGAGGGTGAAGAGAGATCTAGAGATACATATTAAGGGAGAGAGAGATGGGTAATGAGGGAGAAATAGAGTGAGATGTAGGTAGAAAGAAATAGAGAGGGAAGATAGAGATAAGTAGAGAGGGATGGGGGAAGGTAGAGGTAGATATAAAGAGGTAGGGTGGGAGGGATATAGGGAGAGGTAGGTAGAAATTTAGGTGGAGATACAAATGGAAGATAACTTGAGAAGTGGAGATAGAGAGAGAAAATGTGGTCACCTTCCATCTCTCTACCTATCTCTCCCTCTATCCCTACAACCTTACTTCTCTCTTTTTGTCTCTACTTTTCTTTATCTCCCATATACATCTTCCTCTCTATCTACCTACCTCTCCCTATAACCATCCCAACCTATCTCTCTATCTCTACCTCTCCCTTCATCCCTCCCTCTCTATTTCTCTCTATCTCCCCTCTTCACTTCTCTCTACCTACCTCTCACTCCATCCCTCCCTCATTCCCCCCCTCTCTCCCTTTAGATATCTCTATATCTTTCTTAACCCTCTCTCTCCTATCTCTCACTATCCCTCTCTACTTTTTTCTCTCCACTCACCCCCTCTCTCTACCTACTTATCTCTCTCTCTCTCTCCCCTTCCCTTCCCTCTCCTCTTCTCTCTCTCTCTCTCTCTCTCTCTCTCTCCCCTAACCCTCTATCTCTCTACCTACCTCTCAGTATATCTCTCCCACCATACCTCTCTCTCCCCTTCCCTCTATACTTCTCTATATATCCCCTCACCCTCCCTCTCTCTACCTACCTCTCCCTCTATCCCTCCCACCTTACTTCTCTCTTTGTCTCTACTTTTCTTTATCTCCCATCTTCATCTTCCTCTATATCCACCTACCTTTCACTATATCCATCCCACCCTACCTCTCTATCTCTACATCTCCCTTGCTCCCTCTCTATGTCTCTCGATCTCTCTCTTTACTTACCCCTCACTCCATCCATCCCCCATTCTCCCTCTCTATCCCTTTATATATCTCTATGTTTCTTCTCTCTCTCCTCTCTACTTCCCTCTCTACTTCCCTCTATCTTCCTCTCACATTCCCTCTCTACTCTCTCTATGAGTGATAGGGAGAGAGGGAGAGAGAAGGAGAGAGGAATAGAAAGAGGGAGATATCTATAGATAGATATGACTTGGGAAAGATAAAGGGGAAGAGAAAGGGAGAGAGATAGGTAGAGAGAGAGGGAGAGGCAAAGGCAGAGGGAGAGGGGGTGAGGGAGAGAGAGTGGGGAGGGAGATGTGGAGAGGGAGAGAGGAAAAATAAATTCAAAAGGTACTCTTATATATTGAAAAAGTTGAAATATTAATGATGCATCAAATATGAAAATGAAACCCTAATGTGGTTGCCAAGGATGGGTAGGGTAAGTAAAATTGATTTCACAATCAAGATAATAGAGAAATATGTATCATTATAAAATTGATGAAGGATTGGGGATGCAAAGATTTGGTTGCTCCTTGTGGGGACCAAGTTGCTTGGAGCAGTGCATTGCAAGAGCATGTCAGGGATGTGCATATGAGGAGTAATCAGAATGGGGGACCTGCACAAGGCAGAGTTTAAGGTGTAGGATCATGTCTGGGACATTGATCTGAGGAAAAATCAAAGTGGCAAGTTAGGCCTAGAGTTGGGAACTTCAAATGAGGCCAAGTCATGAAAGGGAAAGACAAGGGAAATGAGGAAGTACCTTTCCCACATAGGGTGTGGACAATTTGGAGCAATAGAACTTTAGGGAAGTTGAGCTGATAGGGTGGCAAGTTGAATTAGTAGCCACGGGGGAAAACTAGGAAATGGTGTCATGAGATTAGAGGGCAGGCATGTGGTATGTCTAGAGGTGAGGTGATGCCAAAACATAAGGATTATGGGCAGAACCGAGTGGGTGAAGTGGATGTCGGTGCAATGGAGCATGGTAACAACATTTGACACAGGAGGTAGGTTTGCAAAGAGATGTTGGTTGCTTTGAGTTGTAGTGTGATAGGAAGGAGACTTGGAGTCGAGGTGGGTGTAGGGCATGCCACGAGGCCATGTTATGGGAAAGAAAAGTAGTTCGATGGATTAAAGTGGGAAGACCGAGTGTTGGAAATGCAATTTAGGGTGGCATTGGAGGCCTGAGGTTAAGGATTCCAAGGGGGCCGAGTCACATGAAGGAGAAAGAGGTTGTCAGGTTGGACTTGGAAAGGGCAGGAACAAGAGTTGTCTGGGAGACGAAGCAGAACAGGGTGTTTGTGCGGAGTTGAGTCGGTGAGTTGAGGTTGGTGAAGGTATGAAAATGGGCTTTGACATAGGAAGTAGGTTTGATGGAGGATGTTGGAAGTGCTTTGTTGTGTGGTGTTGTAGGAAGGAATGGATGCAGTGCATGCCATGAGGTGGTGCAAGTAGGTAGATAGAGTAACCCAATGGATTTTGGTGGGCGGACCGAGTTTTTTTGGAGCAATTCAAAGTGGGTGTCTTCAAGGAAGTGCACCAAGGTAGACTCAAAATGGGGTTGTGAGTACACCGGAATGGTGAAAATGAGCTAAGTTGAAGTATTGAGAAAGTACTGGAGATGGGAAGTGTATTGGTGGATAGATGTTGGACAGGTCTACTAGGTAGAGTTGTTGAGGATAGGAATGGATGTAGGGCATGTCATGAGGTCAGTTAGCAAGCAAGCAGTGTGACACAATGGAAATAAGTCGTGAAGCTGAAGGTGGAAGGTGCAATCTTGGGAAGTCAGTAGTGGTATGCTAGTCAGTGGAGAGTGGTTCTTCAGGGTGGCTAGGCATAGTGAGCTTGCTCAACAGGGTTGGATGCAAGCAGGTATTTCAGTGGATGCTAGGTTTGGAACCTGAGGCAGGAGAAGTTGGAAGACAAAGGGGTGGTATCGATGAGGATGCCCCAAGAGTTTGGAACTGAGTGAATGTGAGTGAGGTGTTCATGTGGTATCTTGGTGAAACAAGGTGTTAGAACTAGGTTTAGTGCCATGGAATGTGGTAGAGCCAAGAGGTTGGTTGCTGAGTTGAGGTTTTAGTGAATCAAGGCTTGCATTGAAGTCAGCTTGGGCCAAGGTGAAAGTAAGAGGATGCAGTTTGTTAGGATAGATAACACATAACTAAGTGGTTTATGATAAGGAACAACTCAGTGTGAAGTCAAGTCAGAGGGCTTGCAACGTTGGTTGGGCCAGTTTCTAGGACATTGGGTGCATCAATTAAGACAGGGTTAGAAAAGGTGTAATGCAAGGTTCGAACCCTTCAAGGCAGCTCTCTGAGTTTGGGAGCAGGTAAGGATGCCCTGAGCCTAATCGTCTAGTGTTGAGGGCATCACCTGTTTTGAGTGGGGGAGAATGTAAGGGTGTATATGCATTCAATGGGGCTGAGTTCATTGAGCGTGAGCTAGTGCTGAGTGAGGTTCTCTTGGTTCAAGTGTTCAAGATGGGACACACCAAGCCGAGCCTGCCCATGAGCTCATGTTGAGTGTTGGTGCAGCTGAATTTCAATAAGTGCTAGGCATGGAGTGCTAGACATGCAAAGTGGATGGTGTAACTTGGACTTGCAAGACATGGGGCACAAAGAAGCCCTGAGTCATGTTGGACATGGAAGATCCCCTCAGTAGGTTGCAAAAGTAGTGCAACTCTACTGGAGTGAGTGGAACTCATTCAGCCCATGGGAGTTGAGCACAACATTGGGTGCTAAAGTGTTGTAGGTTGCATTAGGGATGTAAGGATAGAAGGGGCAAGTTGGAGTTCGTCTAGTGCAATTCAAGAAGAGTTAGTCACACAAGGTGTGCAAGATCATGGAGGCCGCAGCTAGCAGTTGTGGATAAGGGAGTTGGATGTCTCACGACAATGGAAGTGGGAAGTTGGACCGAGATGGGGGTGCTTGCTAGGAAGTCATAAATTGGGGAGTTAGGTCTATCGGGTATGGTCATCATATGGATTTCTGGGATTTGTACAAATAGCTTATATTGTAGGGGTATGTTACTTGAAGGATGGGTCACATAGTGTGTAGGGGTAGTGTCGGGAGCATGCACCAGGAGTCTGCTTGGAGTGACAAGGAACCCAATGGAATGGGTGACTCAAGACTCTTCCCTTATAGGGGTGAAGAAGATGTAACCCCGACACGAGGCTCAGGAGTGAGAAGGTGTTCTTCATGGATCTTAGGGGTGATGAAGTGTCACTCCACCTAAGCCATGAAAGGTGGGGTATTCTGGTGAGCTAGCAATTTTTCCCCCTTGTGAAGCAGAGTAACAAGGGCTAGTATGAGTCGGTTCCAATGCAAGTCACAGAGGGAGCTGAGTGCTAGAACTTTTTGTGCAATGGGCAAGGTAAAGAGTGGGATGAGTCCCAACCCAATGAAATGAATTAGCTAGGGACTCAACATGGGTCACCTCCAAGGCATGTTGCCAAGAGAGATGAATGTTGGACTCATCATATGGGTGAGGAGCTAGGGGATGCCATCGAGTGAGCTAGGACCTGAGTTAGTGTTGAGTATTCTGGGAGTACAGGGCAGGTCTTAGGGGTGCCAAGTAGAAGTAGGGTGCACGGGGTGTATCTAAAGTAGGGATCTAAGTCAAGGTGTGTTGGGCACACCCCCATCAAAGAAAGGAGACATGGAACTAGGAAGAGAATGAGCTCAAATTGGGATCAAGGAGTCATGAGGTTGCAGCAGGGAGCTAAGGAAGGTAGAGCCAAGGGGATCTCAGAGGGATTTCTAGGTGAAGTCATGGGGATGGAGTCGAGTTGGAAGGTAGTCCAACATCTAGTATAGTGGGGGACTTCAGATTGAGAGGGACTTAGGAAGGCCAGATCGGGGTGTTGTGGGGAACCAAGTGAAGGAACCTGTTGAAGGGGTGAGTCATTGGACAAGGATGCAAGGGTGTTCTTGGGAGAAATGCAAGTGAGGGGGTGACTTAGGAAAGTGAGTTAAGTTCTAGGATATAAGGTAGGACTCAGGGAGTCAGAGCTGGGCTTGGATGTGTGCATGATTTGGTTAGAATCCATTGGATGCATGAGGAACAGGGTTCACCAACGATGGAATGTATGCAGGGGCATGGAGCCAATCCAAGGAAGCTTGTAGGCATTGGAACAAGGTGAGCTAGGAGTTCAAGGTGGGTGAGTTAGTAGTCAAAGGTCTTATGGGGGACACAAGGGATGAAGACTTATAATTACCCATGAAGTTTGTACTAGGTAAAGTAGCAGTTCAAGTAAGTGGACAAGGTGGATGCCATGGGCAAGATCTAGAGTGAGGATGGAGGCATGGAGCGTAGTGCGCTAGGGGCATGGAGCTGAGTCAGGTAGGTGAGCTGAGTTGAAGTGGCAAGATGAGTTAGGGAGTAACTCTCATGAAGCCAAGTAGTTGGTTTTAGAGCTTGGAGCTCCTTTGAGGAGTCAACTGGGTTGGTGTTAGAGCATGAGAGCGAAGGAGTGAAGGAGTGTCAGGGACACTCAAGAGTTGGAGAGCTCGTGGGAAGAGCTGAATGTGTGCTATTCCACGATGCATATGCCAATCGAGATCCTACAAGAGGGACTTGCATGGAGTTGGAGAAGGCATAGTTTGAGGATCAAAAAGGGCTTGTTTGAAGAAAGGGCCATGAGTATGGTTTGTTAGTGCCACACAGGGGTTGGAAACTTGAAGAAAAAAAAGTTTGGTCAACCTGACCCCGTGGGACGGTCTCCCCCCCACTGGAAGCAATTGGTGCTATGAATCAAATCACTCATGAGAATTAGGGTAGAACTGCTCGTAGCATTTTGAAACCAATAAAATTTCCTACTGAGCAGATTGGTGTGTCGGCACGAGACAAACTACACTTATTGGATCATGGGTGGGAACACGAAGGTGAGAAAGAGTGGTAAATTGGATAAGCTTAGGCCATGCTCCTATCTCTCCCTTCAGCTAAGATGATTTCTTTTAGCCAGGATGGGTTGGGTGGGGGTAAGAAGCTACTTTTCGATTAACTACAGGTGTCTCTACTCTTGGGGCCCAATCCCGATATTGAAATGGATATGTGTCACCCTGAACTCGATTTGCTACTTGCCAAAAGAGCCTTTTTATCTCATGCGACCCGATCAATTTTGTTTTGCTGATGGTTCCCCAATCCTAGGAATGGGAAGGCACCGCCTGGACATTGGTACTAAATGGTGGGGGTGAGACAGTGAGGGAAAGGAATCTTCTCACCTTATTCATTTGGGTCTACTACATTCCACTCATAAGCCTAGTCCTTTATTCATCATCATTTCGGTCAACTTCATCAACAACCCATATCGATAGTAAGGGGTGATACACTAGATCTTTTGTGTACTATTTCACTACCCCAGCTACCTCTCTAGCTTATGCTCGAACCCCAACTAGTGAATCTGAACCAAGTGGGGATGCTTGATGAGGTTATGATGGGGAAGCTTTTGATGTTTCCTCTGGGGAACTATGATTTAGAACTATTGAGTCTTCTGGGTGGGTGGGAAACTATAGTTTCAGATATAGTGGAGTAACATGGTTTGGGTGTTGGCCAAATTCTCTACGTAACACTGGTCTTGGCGGAAGAGGTAGGGGCTGTTTGGGTATAAAGAGAAAGGGCGAGTGGTAGCCTCCACTTTATGTATGTTGATTTGGAGAGAAAGGTATTTGGATGAGGCTGAAGGAACATACTCCATTGGGGCCCCATCTAGCCCTCACCTCAGTGGCCCATGGTTGGCCTAACTAATTGGATACCACCTATCTCCTATCACTTTCCATCCTTAGTGCGAGAATTGGAATAGTAGTATTTCCTGTCCTGGAGTGGAATACAGTCATATTTCAACTAGTGCTTCATTGGAAGTAGCTTTATTTCTAGTTCCAAAAAAAATAGTAGGTAGGTCCCCTGATGAACCGACAACCCCACCGACCATATATTCCTTAGTTCAGGATGTCTAGGTCCAGTTTAGGATGGATGTCTAGCTCCAGGTGGGTGGGAACTATAGTTTAGGGAGGGCCCTTCGAGACTGGCCTATTCGCCTTTTCATGGGTGGTAACCCCTTTTTTCCCCCCACCTACCCCTTGGCCTCCCAACCCCTCGAAACTTATTGTCGGGTGGATGGGAATCATAGTTCCCCTTGGAGCCCAACTCTATAGCCTCCCACCCAACCCTTTGGGACCAACCATACTTGCCTTAGGTCGGTTTGAAAGGGTAGGTCAGTGGGGTTTGCGGTGGGGTGAGAGGACCAGTTATTAATTAGTAAATTAGTTAGCCCGCTTACCCTAAGATGAATGGGCCGGTGGGGTTGAGCAAGTTAATTAATCCTAAGCTAGAATAAGCCTATGATTCCCATTTCCTACGGGGGGTGGGAGGATATAGAGTATTAACTAGCCTGTGACAAGTAATTAAGAATTAGCTGTCGGGCCCTAAGACCTGCCTTCGGTACCTAAGGAATTCCTTTAGTAGCCTAAGGCCAATATGGTCGGCTGCCAAAGGTAGGCCAACTTTATTGCCTCCCACCCTCCCACTTTCGAAGGCAAGCCTTAGGTGGGGTTGGACCGACCTATTTGTCTTTTTGTGGGAGTATATAGAGTGTTTCATGTTGTCCAATGTCTGATGAGGTGGCTCCCATTCCACATGTCATCATCGAATCACTAGACAACAACCAGCGTGTGTAACTGAACCTCCGGGAAAAACATTCCACATGTCATCATCAAATCAATAGACAACAACCGATGCAACCTAATGGATACAACGCGTGTTGGATGGAGAAGAGTACTCGGTCACCCCGAAATGTCGGCAATTCACAATCTCTTGATTATCTGACCAACTATTGATAACTGTTGTCTTGCACGATCTCTTGGTCAGTTCCTATTGATAACTATTGTCTTGTTCTCCTCCTCTTTGAGCTCCTTCTCATAGTCTTCCCACCTGGGCTCTATAATTCCCCCCCACAACTACCCGAGAAACTATTTCCCCCCACCCACCCCAACTAGCATCAACCTACTAGAATAAGTGTGAGGACTAAAGAGGTTGCCCCACACCCACCCCCAGTGGGTGGATATAGTTCAGGGTTGGGTGGGAATAGTGTCGTTGGTGGGTGGACCCCTATCTTCCACCCACCCCTAAAGTTTCAAATATAGCATAAATTCTGTTGAATTATGGAAAAGAAGGGAATTTTAGCATAGTTAGTTGAATTGGTCTACCTTCCAGTTGTCCTTCCTAGACCTACGATTGGGCTCTACTATTGTCCCCTGGAGCATAGACAACTAGAATAAGGGTGGGAGGTAGGGTCACTGAATGAAGGGACTCAAGAGGGACCACAACAATTCAGGTTTGGAGACCTAACTTTCTTTCCATCGAACCTAACTCTAACTAACTTTCCCTCTGGTTGAACTAGTTGAACTCGTTACTTCTAGCTAGTGGATCGATGGGTCTAAACTGAACACCTTATCTAGCATTCTTTCATTGAACTCTCGGTTGAACGAACTATAGTAGATGGGCCACTTCCTTCTCGTTACATCCCCCACCCCCTTCCTTTCGGAAATCAACAAATTACTTCCTTCTAGTTGAACTTCATTATTACTTCCTTCCAACAAAATTAAACTAGTTTTTAACTCTAGTTGGATCTCATTCTTCTCCTTCCTAATGCGGGTTTTTCTCATGTTCTCCATCAGGGCGGGGGTGGCGCCTCTATCTCCCATCCATCTTGAATGTAATAGAATTGAACTTCCTTACTTGCCTCTCACCCACGGTTGCACGAACAATCCTTCCTCCTTCAAGGTGGGTAGCTCCTCATCCTTCGATAAAAGAACAATCCAACAACTAGTATGGGAATTCAACTTCCTTCTTTCAAGAAGAAACAATCTCCTCCTCCGATAGTTGTTGGTTGGGTGGCTAGCCTAACTTCTATTTCTATATCCTCTAGTCGTTCTCACCCAACTCAATATCCCCACCCCCCTAGCCTAACTTCTATATCCGGGTGGGACTCTTCATCTAGCTTCTCTGGGGTGAAGGACGAATAATTTGTTAGCAGGATAGGACTACCTTCCATCCAACCACCACCGGGTCCTCAAACAAAGAAGTTACCGCCTACACAAACAATTCTACCTCGTTGAATAAAATTGAGATGTAAATATCATACAAGTATAGATCTAAGAATAAGAAACCATAGAAGAAGACTAGGTTGTATAGGATTTATTGGGTTTACTAAAATACAAAGAGGCATAAAGAGGTCCAAAGAGAGGAAATCAAGGGAGAGGTAGATCTTAGGTCTAGATCTTGGGAGAGAGATAGAAATAGAGAGAGATAGGGAGGGAGAGGTAGGTATAGAGAGAGTGAGAGGTGAGAGGGATAGATATAGAGAGATAGCTAGAGGGATAGGGAGAGTGGTTGAGATTAAGTAGAGAGGTAAGGATGGAGGGTAAAAGAGGTAGAGAGATAGGTTTAGAGAGAAAGAGAGATATATCTAAAGAGGGAAAAAGAGAGAGGGAAGGAAGGAGGGAGAGAGACGTAGAGAGATAGGTCTAGAGAGAGAGAGAGAGGTCTAAAGAGGGACAAAAATAGACGAAAGGATGGAGGGATAAGTATAAATCTTAATAGAATGAGAGGGAGAGGTACAAAGAGGTAAAAAGAGAGGGAAGGGGGAGAGACAAGTGGAGAGATATGCCTAGAGCTAAGAGGAGATAGAGTGAAATATAGAGAGGTAGAGAAAGGGATAAAGATATATGATGATTTATAAATTTATTTGTTCATCTCCTTACTACACAAAATATAAATATTTCATTATTGATTAATTTTCTAATGTTTCAAGTATTATGTATTATACGAAAAAATCATGAAAAAGGGACTTTGTATGTTCAAGTAGTGAGCATTTGATGTTTCAAAAATGAAATATGAAGTTCAAATAATTATAATTATTTTTCATGTATAATATAGAAATATGACCTAGCTCATTGTGTAGAGATGTCTGAATCACTTTCCAATGCTTGTAAAAAATCAATTTTTTGATAAGAAACAAAAAAGTTATGGCCATTTTACTGAAGAGGGTTTTTTGGAATTTTCAAAATGGATATCCGTTTTGAAAAGCCCAAAATGGATATCCATTTTGAAGACATAAAAATGGGTGCCCATTTCTAAGAAACATATAATATTTCTTTGATTTTTCAAAATAGATATCTGCTTTGAAGACATAAAAGTGGGTACTCATTTTAATAAAACATATATCTGTTTTGAAGAAAAAAATGGGTACCCATTTCTAAAAAAGGGAAATCTTCTTTGTTTTTCAAAACATATAATCGATTTGAAGACTTAAAAACAAATATCCATTTTTTTCACATAATTATTTTCCCTCTAGCTTGGGGGTGTAAAACCCAAAAAGTCAACTACCCCAACATGTTTATTGGTTTCATCCTCTTTTCATGACTTCACCCTTCGTGTTGATGACTTTTTTTTCATCTGAATTTGATGAAATGAAAACTTGGGTTTATTAAACATGTCAACATTCTACCAATATAAGATATGCTTTATTTTGAATTTAATAGATAATTAATATTATTTATTTTCTACATGCACTATGTGTAAAGTCTTGATTGATACCTGCTGATTGAAAAACATTTATTTAACGTTTAAACAATTATATATTTTTTGAATCCAAAATATGCATCACACACAATGCTTCACACAATATAGTTTAAAAAAAATGAATTTCTTAATTTTTTGACCAAGTTAGGGTGGTCGAACAAATGGTTTTAATATTTTAAAAAATTTCTACTAGAAATTTCATAACTAATTATTTACTTGCAAAATAATTATAAAAAAAAATGCGTCACATCTGAGCATGTCTCCTCTACTTATATTGAAATATTAAAACAATATATTTATTTTTTCTCATACTTAGGGTGGCCGGACAAACACTTGCCTTTTTTCCTAAATTTAAAGTACTATTGCAGTGAAATTTTAAATTTTGACCAAATCAAATTGTTTTTTTCCAAAAATGGCCTAGTAGCCTACAAACTACATTCAATTTTCTATCAATTATATTCCTACATATTTTAAAAATTATGTTAATAACCTATTCAAATTCTTATGTGAAGTTGTTGAAGTCTATTTTTTAATATTTTTATTGTCACTTAAGGGCCTTGTTTGGCCCATCATGATCTTGTACTCACCTTCCTTTGACATAGGTATGAGCTAAACTAGTACATTTTATTTTCTATTTCTTATATTATCTCATGTATAGTAGTGTAAATTTAAATGATATTCATCTTTAGTCTAATTTGTTTCTTGATGCTTGTCATATGGGGTCACAACTCCATTTTTTGCACCTACCTCTTAGATGGATGAAGAGAAGCAAAAAATAATTGAGGTAGATTATTAGCTTGTGGTAGGTGACTATTCACTTATATGTCATTAAATATTTAATTTTTTATATATTAATGTACATATTTTTTTATTATATTAGGTGGAAATCAAAAACAATTAGAGAGGAGGCCAATTCAGTAAGTTCGAAAGAAACATACATTGGTCACCTCCTCATCTTCTCCATAGACAAAAATTCATTGACACATCCATCCCAATCCATATGATAAGACTATATTATGACTTTCATGTACATATTTTTTTAACCAACATATAACATTGTATGCCCATATCTTTGTTGAATTCCTACATGGCTTTCTTGCACATGTATTTTTTCTTTATCAGCATATAACATTGTATGCCCATATGGATTTGTTGTGAATATTTTTTATGATGTATAAAATTATATGCCTATATGAATGTGTTTACTAATTCATTTTATTCATGAAATTATGCATACACTATATATTTCTGTACAACAAATTAAGAAATAAGAATGGGTAAGGAAATAAGTTACTAATGTTGCACCTAGATCGATCATTTATTTACACCTAACAAAAATAAGTACTAAGTAGAAACAAAATAAATTGGAAAGGAAAGAGAAGAAGATAATAAATAGATAAATATATGAAGAAAGTTTTCATGAATTTTGTTGCAATGATAATGAGCTACTTGATGAAGATAAGAACCATGACCATGTTGATGCCAAGGTGGAATATCTCAGGTTCATATGATGATACATGAGCACCACGGTAACATATATACATTGGCATTACTTTAATTCAAGGATGTTATTTCTTTACATTCTTAACACTACATATTTATAACACTCTTAGTACTATCATTATCATTGGGGGCATCATGTCTTCCATCATATTAAATTTCCCCTACCTAGACTCATGATTAAAACTAAGTACCTCGTGTTTCCCCTTCCCCATCGTGTGTTCATCCTACCATGTTGGGGGTATGATACCTTGACATTTATTTTCAACCCACATATAGTTTGTATACTTTATCATGATATAATTTCTTATTAGATAATATATTTATAAATTATTAGTTTACATGATTTACATACATACCTACTTATAGTTTACATTTAAATTTAATGTACTATTTTTCCTTCTCTAAGAATTCATTGTATCTATATGTACAACCAATTGTAGGGGGCATATATTGGAACTAACATGAACATATGTTGATATTTTAGGTAGTGTAATTTTCTATATAGAGACTCATTGTTATGATCAGATGGATCACCATCTCATGAAAACTTACCACCTCATGCACCTTGTTATCCCATAATGATTAGGCATGGTGGAATATTTACCATTTTCTCAAGCCATTTCCTATTTACATACTCATGCCATTTGGTATTTAGGTTTTTCCCATTTGGGATAATGTCTTAATACATGTACATACTAACAAATGACACAATATTGTGTGAATTTTGGTTCATTTACCATACATTTTACCACACCTTACCCACATATGCACAAATTTTGATGCATTCACTTGGCCCATGCATTACTAATGCCTATTCATGCATCCATCTTACATCCTAATTTTATTGTTTTCATGTCTCAAATTATTTCTATAGGAACATGTTCAACCATATTCTTATAGAATTGACCACTTAAAATTTGAAAGTCAATTCAAATTTAGCTAACTATTGCCCATTCCACTAGTCATTATGAGCTGAGTAAACAAACATTTTTGTGATTTAATCTACTTGTAACTAAATAAAATAATTTGCATATAATTCACATTTTTAGATGTTTTATTATCCTCTCTCATCACAAGGAACAAAAAAATCACATTTTCACACTAAATGAGAATCTAGATTTGTATATTCATCTTAGGAGCATTTGTATTGCTAGGAATTTTCTTTAATTATTTTCCTAATATTTCTAGTGGTTGACCTAGGAGAACATGTCCCTAGTGACTACCTTGATGTAATGTACCTTGAAAGGATTGAGAGACTCTAGGAATGAAGCAAGGCTTCTATTAACATTCACCTACCCACACCAATGTGCTAGAGCATAGTTAGTTTGGTCCCATGAGGTGTGAAAGAAAAAAATATTCCTATTGGCACATTTACACTACTATAAAATGACACATTTTGTAAGAATGAATTAATTGTTGGCATATTAAAATGGTTTGGATTTGAACAAAACTAAGACATGGTAATATAGAGGGACTCGACTTTCACTTGTAGGTGCAAATGAGACATTCCTAGGTGCCATAGATTGAGGGAACACGCATTAAAACTTTGGACACATTTTTCTTTTTGATCTCTTAAGAGAGTGCCTCAATGTGATGTATCTTGGAAGGATCGAGAGATTTGGGGAAAAAATTGAGGCATCTCGTAGAATTAACTCACCCCCTCAATTTGTTGACATAGTTAATTTGGCCTCATGAGATGTGGAAAAAATATATGTATTGACACCTATACACTACTCTCAAATGACACATTTTGTAAGAATGCATTCATTGTTGTCATGGAAAAATGATGTAGAGTTGAAAAAAAAATATCTAGGGTAATGTAGAGGGAGCAAACATCCACCTATAGGTGAAAACAAGACATTCCTAGGTGCCACAAATTGAGAGAATCTTCGGTGAAAATTATGTAATCCCTTTTCAATAAATTACACAACCTTGATTCAACCACAATAGGGTGAGATATGATCTCTCCTCTCAGAAAGGGGAGGAACACTTCTTACTGCTAACTGAAACTAAAGTAAAACTAGTTAAGTATTCACAAAATGTACACTACAATTACGAGATGGGGGTGTGTCACATTCATACTTCTCTCTTTTTTCAAAGAATATATTTTACAATGCTTCATAGTTGATAGTTCAGATTTGATACAACTTTAAAATAAAAAAAAGAAATAATTCCTATATCTCTATCTTATCAAAGCAAATCTTAGAGATATCGACATTATAATAACAAACAATAAAATAAGAAAGAAAAGCTTACGAAGGCACAAAGTCGTTTTGTAGCTTTTTACTGATGGATCCCTGAGAGATGTAATGTTTGTCGTATTAGAAGCACAAAGTCTTCTAGATACAACAATTCCATGAACAACATGAACAATTACAAGAACAAAGTCTTGTAGATAATCCACCAATAGTTATCCAAAAATAAACACGAATCTGAATAAAGAGTGCAACACAAAGTTTACACAAATTTATTCAAAGCCCTTAGATCCCACACACTAATCGCTGCCAATATTAATCAAATCCAAAAGATGATTGATCCAACACAAAGTTTGGTATGCGAATTTCTTCTTTATTGATCAAAATAGATACACAAAGATGAACACAGCGTTTCATGTATTTTCTTCTCAAAATGGGCAACACTTTGTTGGAAAAGATAAAAGATCCAAATTACAATAGAATTCCCTCTTATTTATAAATGAAAGGGAAGAGTAAATCTAGGAAATTAGATGAGAAAAATTAGGAAAGTTAGGTGAGCTAAAATAGGAAAATATCATCTAACTTTGACTTAGTAAAAAATGTTGTCCATCTTTTTGGGAAAACATCTCAAATTTTACATGCAATTACATTTGCTCAAAAGACATTTAAGATTTCAAAAACTATTTACAAAATGCATAAAAGAAAGCATAAAAATATTCAACACTGGAGAAAAGAAGCCTTCATGGTTCTTTGCTTTGGGCGTGGAAGTCTTCATATCTCTTTCTTGTCTCCAGGATGAATGCCTCATCTAGACCAATAGTGTAATCCACAATTGTGTGAATTCTAGCGATTGATCTCCTTACAAATGATTGAATCTTTTTGCACTTGTCAAGATGCATCTTGAGTTTATCAAGAGTTAGCCATGTATCACAAATGACATGCATTGATTCCTCTGAAAATTTTCCATCCTCTACTTGCTTCACGATGGCTTCTTTGTAGATCTCAGAAAGTTCACTGGCCGGGAGGAAGTCACGATTTTCTTCAAGGAGTTGTCCCGGTAACTCCTTAATTCCCTTTTCAAGGATAGTAAGATGTCCTTCAACATCTTAAAATTGGTAGAGATCTTCGACAAGAGACTTGATCACTTTGATGAGGTGTTTGAGTGATTCTCTTACTTCCACATATTTCTCCTTATCGGGAATTACCCCAACTTCCACCAACTTACTAAGCTTTGCTTGCTTCATTTGTGACCAAAATGATAGGCATTTTTTCATTTCTTTTCGCTCTTGTGAAAGAATAATTTCATCTTTATCAAGCTCTGTTTTGAGCTTGGCTATTTAGGTGGCCTTCTCATTTGCAAAAATTATAACCTATGAACCATGTTCTACAATTTCATCAATGAAATCATACAACACTTTACCTTTGGAGGAAAAAATATCGACCTTTTTCATAGTTGGGTCCTTAGCTCTTATCATTTCCAAAGGTTGTACGTTTCTTGAAGATCTTGAAAGTCTCCTCAAAATAGTTGCATAATGCTCGACCTTCTGCTTATACATGTTTCAGGATTGTTCCATTTTGTCAAGCCTTCCTGCCAACACATCTAAGACTACTTGTTCATCTGCCTTGGCACTTTCATTTGTCACTTTTCTGAGTTAGACTATAGTGACATTGTATTCCTCCATATTTACATCTCCTTCATCACGTGGCGATATACCAATCTCTGCAAACTTG
Organism: Sequoia sempervirens; assembly: GCA_007258455.2. Classification (NCBI taxonomy): domain Eukaryota; kingdom Viridiplantae; phylum Streptophyta; class Pinopsida; order Cupressales; family Cupressaceae; genus Sequoia; species Sequoia sempervirens. The sequence continues at coordinate 253,252 of VDFB02233633.1, read as the reverse complement.
TACCAGTATTGTCAACATGAAGTCTTGAATGTAGTTTGGGCTTTTTCTTCCCCTTGGCTTTTAGAGGGGCTATCTCTTCAAGATCGAGCTCTTTTGGAGAGATCATTTGTTTCTTTTTCTTCGATACTTGAGATACCAACCAATGGGGAAGAGAGGAAGTTTGTGCTTCTTGACTGACTCTCAACTATTGTGTCACAACAACTTCTATAGAAATGACTAGTATGGTGACAATTGGGGTAGTATCTATCATGACTGCTCTAGTAGATTGCACACCAAGTTGACCTTGCAAAGATTCATTCATGAATTTCTTGAATTCAGCTTCAAAAGTGATGCCATAAGATGGAGATGACAAACTAGGAATGGATGATGGAGAGCTTGACAAAATATCAATAGTTTGTGTATTTGAAACTGTAGGAGGCGTGGAAAGCATAGTTGATGCTACAGGGGGATGATAAATGTCCAATTTAGGTATGGTGGATGTGGGAGGAGGTGATGTAGGAAAAGGAGGTGGGGGAGTGTTAGGATTAGGAGGTATATGAGGAACATTTGAAGTTACAGGCGATGACGTTTGGGGAAGATATTTGACAAAATTCTCATGTGGAGATAGATTTTTTTCTTCATCATGCCTGAGTTCCAGTTTATCACCTTCTTGTTCATCTTATTGTTCACCTTATTCTTCTTCAGACTCTTGTTCTCCTATGGAATATTCTTCCTTATCAGAGTCTTCTTCCTCAAAATATTCTTCTTCAACAGATCCCTCGCTTTAATTTCCTTCTTCTTTGGAATCTACCTCTTCAATAACAGACCCTTTTCCTTTTTTATGAGATGGTTCATATTTCGTAGCCTCTTCTTCTTGAACTACTCGTGTATCTTTCTTGCCAATAGTGAACTTGATTCTAGGGTATCTTTGAGAAGAAGAGGGAGTAGCTGCATGCTTGTATTTTGTGTGGAGTTATTTTTGTTGGTTGGATTTTGCTCTAGGTTCTTCTCCTTTCGACTCTGTCCTGAAGAATTTCATCTGGAAACCATGTTTATGCAACCATTCTGTAGTGTTGGCCAATATTGGAGCAATCATTTCCCTAATGGAAACACTTTCCTTCTTAGACCATTGTATTGTAGGAAAAGGTCTCTAAGAAATTTCATTTTCATCATAGGCAGCCTTCATGATGTCGCCGGGATCTTTGAAACCCTCTGGTAGGTCAGCAACACCAATATCGTTGATCTGCTCTATAGTTAGCCTACAATAATCCATTTTGTGGATGTCCTCTTCATCTCTGCATTCAACCCATATGTCTTCAAAGCGGTACTTGTGGCTTTGATCCTTCTTCAATTTCCTATTCACATTTCAGTAATAAAGTCAAATCTGTATTTGTATGTCCTTATTTTAATGACCTGCATTTCTACATAGACTAATTTGGCCTTTTGTACACTATGAATGGTATATCTACCAATCGGTAGTGGAAACTTGAAACCCAATTTGTGAATTCTCATTTGTTCCTTGTGAACTAAAATAAGTTGTCTGCATAGATCCATGAGTATCCACTTATTTGAGGGATATTTGGGAGACATGTAAGGACACCTAGTGTAGCAACCTACCCTCATGTAAGTGAAATTTGGGAATTGCAAGAATATACACTCGACCTTACTCACCACTTTGTAGGCCTTGTCAAATACTATCTTCTTTTCGAGATGGGTCAAAACTGAAAAGTAGAGGTGAAAAGAAGGCATCTGTGACCCTCCTAAAATGATGAAGGCTTTCCTTCAGCTCCAACTAGTAAAAATACTTATACACAAGTATGGAGTGCTTGTTCCCCCTTGTAAATAACCTTGGGAATTTCCTCATCACAGCTGCAACATACACCAAATAATACTTCATATAGAACTTCAAAGTGGTTGGCACATTTATCAGTTGCTCATGAATTTTGTCACAAATATGTGTTCCCCAATCAATATGAGATTTATGTCTTCTTCCATATGATCTGAATGTATTCATAAATCCACTCCTGAAAATGAGATGATTCGGGCAATCCTTTAACCCTGCTCAGGAGAGTAATCATGTCCTTGACATCTTCTTTGAAGTCATTCCTAGGGTGCCGCTTTGGCCATCTTGAGATAGTAGGCCTAGGTGTTTTCAACCATTGGTTGATAATCAAAATTTTAGCCTTGGTTCGATTTGCATCATAAACCTCCTGTGCTTGTTGCATTGAAATCTCAGCGTATTTTTCTATATGTGGAAATCTAAAAACAATGTCAAAGAATTTAGGGTCTAGCCTCATCATCACTTGTCCAGAGGAATCTATTACACTTATGCTCTCTCAGATGTAGTGGGATGCAACCTAGAGAATGAACTCTATGTGATGAGCAGATGTCGAGAATGTGGACACCAGATGTAGATTGTTGTGGACAATGGCTCTCAAACTGTCTTCCAAGGGCTTTTATTCAGTTCTTTTAACAAAGTCTTCAAGGTCTTGGTGACCAACATCGATGTCCTTTATTTTGTCCACCTTCAAGATCACCACTATAAATGAAAAGACACCTTGGTATTTATGTTTCATCTTTCCTCTCTTTCTTAGAAGATGGTGGAGGCTTCTTTGCTATCATCTAGAAGAATCGGGACCAAAGGATATCACTTTCGGGATCACTTGAAAAGATCTAGAGAGAAACTACAAGGATGATGAATCAATAGATGTTAGGAAAAACTGCAACATTGGGAAGCATGAGGCAATCAAGAAATGTAGAGTAAGTGCCAAACAAGCAATTTGACATGGGAAATGGAGTGAAAGTGAAGAAACAAAGTTTAGAGTGAAAATGGAGCGATTACAAAGTGTTAGAATGAAAAACTACCAATTCTTTGAACATTCAAAGTGTTGGGGCACTGAAAATTAGTGTCCCTACATATGTGAGATTTTTTTTTGAAAATAAGTGTCAAGGTACTGAAAATCAGTGCCTTGACATGCTATCCAGCTTGAATAATTTTGGAGTGTAAGGGTGGGGAAAAAGAGCACTTGAGCATTTAGGTGATAGAATACTCCATCTAGGAGCAGTTATTTTCAACACTCCTGCATGTGGAGTTTGTGTAATTTTGTACTTCATCAATTTAAAAGTGTTTAAAAACCCCACCTCCTCATTTGAGGAATAATGCAAGGTCATAGTGCAACAATGGTGATCTTTACCGCCTTGTCATTTGAGGAAAAATGGAAGGTTTGTGTTTGAGCAGTGATTTTCATCACTTGAAGAATTTGAGCAAGACCCTATCAAGAATGATGAAGCTTGAGAGAATTCGAATGCAAATACCCAAAACTTCACTGCTCACGCATGATCCCAGCGATACAGTTGAAAATAGAAAGAAGGTGAAGGAGAAGCATAGGGATAATTCAACTTAGCACACACTTGCAAAAAGAAAACAAAAACCCTAACAAAAAGCACAAAGAGCAGGGCACGGTATGGAAAGAGGGAAGAAGATTTCAAAAGTGAAGACAAGATTCAAAAGCTAAACAAAACACATTGAGAAAAATGAAAAAGAAACTACAAATTCTAAAAAGGAAATGACAAGAACTCAACCAAAAAAGAAGAGAAACGACATACCTTGTCTTCAAAATGCAAAACCCTAGATCAAAACTTGAGAGAGATTCTTCAAATGCAGGTTGGCTTGGAAATCACCCAACATGATGAGGATGAGAGGATGGTTAACAAAAATGAAGAGTGATTAAACTAAAATCACTTAAAAATGATTTTAAAAGTTCATTAAATGAACTAGACTTGCGCATTAATGAAGGCGCAAATTTTGGAGGGAAAACTACGAAACATGCACTGGTGGTGAAAATCACCGCTCGTGCATGAAGAAGTCTAAGTTTGGACAAAAAGTGCACAAGCGCTAAATTTCAGTGCTTTTACATTTTGAAGTTGATGACAAAGTGTAGGAGCATTCATTTTCAGTGCTCCAACACCTTGTGTTGAAAATGTTGGAAAAATAAGGACAAACAACTGAGAGGAGGGTGAATCAATTGTCACTGAAACATAAAATTTTCTAACTTATCTTAACTTTAATCTTAAATTTGATGAATAAGGAATTAACCACAAGTAATTAACACATCAGAGAGATAAATAACACCAATATTTTTTATGTGGAAACCCTATTAGGGGAAAAACCATGGTGGATGTTAGTCCACAAGATTATACTTTGTTAGACGTATAAAAGGAATTAGCACATGCATTCAAGAACACTACCTAGAGCTCACTGCTCAAATACAAAACAGGACTCACTGTCCAACAATATAGAATAGGATTAAAATCCCAAGAATACTAACTGAGAAAATAGCTTCTACACAAGCTTGATTACAGTTCCAATTAAGCTCAAAAAACCTTCTTCACACTCTACTCAAATTTCTTCACTCTCTGCTCAGTAATCGAATGATAGAAACAATATTCACACATTTACACTTTCTCTGGCATACATTCACACCTATGCACACACTAGCTTCACTCAACCAATCACTCTTATATATCCGCTACATGGGATTTCATCACAACTTAGTCGACTAGGAAAATAAAAAATATTTTCAATGTCAGCCCAAATTAACAAATAAATTTTCATTGTGAATCCACCAAGGTCGGCCACAACATAGTGGAGACCCAAATTAACATCTCTAACACAAAAATACTTTAATTAATTTTTCCTGGAGGATCCACAACACGTTACCATCAACATGTCAACCAAGAACATGAAAACCCGAACATGTGCAAGAAAAGATCTTCAACAATGAACTCTCTGAATAATGTGGATGTACCACAAAGATAGAGAATGAGCTAGAGACATCATAGAACACCAAGAAATAATAAAGAAGCATCTACAACAATTGAGATTGATAGAATTACACAAACTTCATTCAGGAATATTGACAAAGACCACAAAAACACTATCAGACCACAACATACTCAAAAATTCACACAAACCTCTGAAACTTCTGGTAGATGATCTAGAAACATTCAACAATAAACCCTTTAATCCACACGAGCTAATATTCAACGTATAGAACAAGACACCTTCATGACCTGCACAGTTCCACTTGGAACCTGGAATATTTTCTTTTATAATTTTCTCAATATCCTCAATATATACAGCTTCTGATACACCAAATGCTAATAGTGTTGACATCAATGACAACCACATATCAGCAACCATATCCACAATATTCAACAATCTCCTCCTTTGGCATTGATGGCAACACATGATGTGAAAAATACATCAACCCAACACACTTACTTCTTCAACAGTTATCTTGAAAATATTTTTCACATTACACTTCTCTACCTTTGACATCAATGGAAAAGGTAACCATGACCTTCCCGCATACAAGCTTTGAACCACATATATGCACATTTTACTACTCCCCCTGAGTAGTAGCCTCAAAAACATCAATCTAGATCATAATATAGAAATGAAGCTCTTGGATTGATGCAAGTAAATGCATCTTTAGTTCTTATCAGGAGGGGTAATCACCCCTAGCATTCTTGTGAGATACTCAAAGGTGTCCTTTGGCAATGGCTTGGTAAATATATCTGTAGTCTATTCTTTGGTAGGCACATACTTCAATCTGACTTCTTTCTCGTTCACTTTCTCCCTCAAGAAATGAAACTTGATTGATATATGTTTAGTATTAGAGTGTAGCACCGGATTCCTTGAGATATTTATTTCACTTGAGTTGTCACAATATATGGCAATAGGCTCTTCATATTCTGCCTTGATATCTTTCAACATCTATTTCATCCATATCACTTTAGTACATTTATTTGTAGCAGCAATATACTCTACCTCAGCAATAGATAGAGAAATTGAGTTCTACTTTTTGCTCAACCAAGACACCAACTTCTTCCCTAGGAAGAAAGCACCACCACTAGTACTTTTCCTATCATCTACACCATGAGCCCAATTTGCATTAGTATATGCACACAAAGTGAGATCATCATCCTTGGGATACCAAAGTCGAAAGTCAATTGTTCCTTTTAGATACCTGAAAATTCTCTTCATAATAGTTACATGTGATTCTTTTGGATTAGCTTGAAATCTAGCAACCATACATACAACATTTATAATGTCTGGTCTAGTCTAAGTTAAATAGAGCAATCCGCCAATCATTGACCTATATCTGGTTTGATTTTCCTTAGGAGAATCATCATTTTGTGTCAGCTTACATCCGATCACCATGGGAGTACCAACAGGTTTGGAGTCATCCATTCCAAACTTCTTCAGCAGTTCTTTCACATATTTGGATTGAGATATGAAGATCCCCTTGTCCAACTATGTAATTTGCAATCCCAGAAAGAACTTCATTTCTCCAATTATACTCATCTCAAATTCACTCTTCATTTCATTAGCAAACTTCATACATAGATTATCATCTCCTCCAAAAATGATATCATCAACAAAAACTTCTATAATTAATTCCTTATCATTATCTAATTTGAAGTATAAGCTATTGTCAGAAATACCTTTTGTGAATCCAATCTTCAGTAGGTATTTGTCCAATCTGGCATACCAAGCTCTAGGGGCTTGCTGAAGTCCATATAGAGCTTTCTTCAATTTGCAAACCATATCTTCTTTGTCTGTTAGTTGAAATCCATCCAGTTGTTCAATGTAAACTTCTTCTTCTAGTTCTACATTCAGAAATGTAGACTTTACATCCATCTGATAGACTTTGTAGTCATTGTATGTAGCATAAGCAAGAAATAATCTAACAGCATCAATTCTAGCAACAGGGGCAAAGGTTTCTTCAAAATCAATACCTTCCATTTGATAATACCTTTTACATACCAGTCTTGCTTTATTCAAGACCACTTCACCTTCTTCATTCAGCTTGTTTCTAAATACCCATTTAGTACCAATCACATTTTTGTCTTTACGCCTCATAACCAATATCCATGTATTGTTCTATTCAATTTGTGTCAACTCTTCCTTCATAGCTTCCAACCAGTGTTCATCTTGGCAGGTTTCAGTGATATTTTTAGGCTCAATATTGGATATCAGACAATATTATTTTGCAATCTTCCTTCTAGTTTGCACTCCTTTACTCTTATCTCCTATGATTTGACCTTCAAAGTGATTTAGCTTTACATACCTCGAAGTTTTGGGAAATTCTTCAGCTTCTGATTCTTTTGATCTTTCTTCTTCACTTGCATTTGTCTATGTTTCCTGACTAACTTGATTTATAGGAACAAATTGAGGTTGCTTCACCAGAACATATGGAATAATCTGGAGTAGATTTTGTGTATGAGTATTCTTCCCTTGGCTTCTAATGTCTTCATTTGAGTCATAACTGCAATGTCTGGATGATTTGACATAATTCTCATCAACTCTGACATTTGCACTCTCAACCACCTTTCTTAGTCTTTTGTTATAGCATCGATAGGCCTTTCTTTTAGTGGAGTAACCTAGGAAAATCCCTTCATCACTTCTTGCATCAAATTTTCCTATATCATCATCTCTTTTGATATAACACTTGCTTCCAAAAATCTTGAAGTACTTAATAGTAGGCTTTTAACCAAACCATAACTCAAAAGGGGTCTTACTAGAATTACCATTGACATTTACCTGGTTCAAAGTATACACAGTAGTGCTTACCACTTCACTCCAGTACATCTGAGATACATTTCCTTCCATGATCATTGTTCTGGCAGCATCCAAAATTGTTCTATTCTTTCTCTCTACAACTCCATTCTGTTGAGGGGTTCGGGGAGCAGATAACTGTCTTTTAATACCATGCTCTTCACAATAAGAGTTGAACTCATTGGAAATAAACTCACCACCTCTGTCAGATCTCAGACACTTGATTTTCAAACCTTTCTCATTTTCTGCCATAGCCTTGAAAGTTTTGAACCTCTCCAATGCTTCACATTTTTCCTTTTAAGAAAGAAACCCATATCATTCTAGAATAATCATCAATAATCAACATGAAATACCTTTCTCCATGAATACTTCTAACTCTGGAGGGACCACAAAGTTTAGTATATATCAGCTCCAACAAATTATTTGAATGAAAATTTTTTCTCTAGAAAGAGACTCTAGTTTGTTTACCCATCTAACATTCCTTGCATATTATGTTAGCAGGCTTCACTAGCTTAGGTAGATCTCTTACTGCTTGGGTAGAACTTATCTTGATAATGTTATCAAAGTTTACATGACACAACCTTCTATTCCACAACCATCTTTCATCTACTTGAGCAATTAAACAACTTCCATTAGCAATATTCAGATGAAAAATATTACCTTTTGTTTGTTTTCCTATTGCAATCATGTTTCTAGAACTTCCATGTATCTTGCATCTTCCATCTTTGAACTGAAGATCATATACTTTGTGAACCATCTATCCAACACTCAAAAAATTATGCTTCAAGCCTTCAACATAGAAGACATCATTAGTGTTATCCTTACCACCAAGGAAAATAGATCCTTTGCCAAGAATCACACCAACATTGTTATCTCCAAATCTTGCAACCCCACAGTCATACTTCTCTAGACTCACAAATTTGTTTTTATCACTAGTCATATGATGTGAACATCCACTATCAATAACCCACTCATCCTTTTCTTCAACTTGGGCTGCAAGATCTTTTTCATCTTTAGTAGATTCGGTAGCCACAGGATTATCTTCAATGGTAGCAATGAAAGCCCATTCATCTTCTTTTCCATTATCTTTATTAGATTCATCATCAGTCACTGCTTCTTCAACAAAGTAGCATCTCTTTTGGAATCTATAATTTTTAGGCTTAGATCTAGGAACTCTTTCAAGACATCTTGATGCAAAATGACCAATTTTACTGCATGAAAAACATTTAATAGGCAATACATCTTCATACTTACCTTTTCCTCTGCCTTCTTGTTTCACAATAATAGCTTCCAGTTCTTCTACCTCTCTTTCTTTATCTTCAAGTTGTTTCAGTTCTTCATCATACTTGGATATCTTTCTAGAACTCTCTCCCATATTATATCTTTGCATGTTACTTCCGGATACAATAGCCTTGAATGCAGATTCAGTCTTTGGTGTAGATTCATTGAATTCACTTATTTCAAAATCAACAAGCTTCCCTATCAATGTGTCTCTTGTTATCTTGTTTACTGATATGAACTCTTCAATAGCATGAACCTTCATTTTGTATGAGGGAGGCAAGGATTTGAGTACTTTAGCCATAATTTCATCCTCATTCACAAAACCACCGACACCTTTAATACCCATCACTATTTCATTTACTCTCTACATAAAAGAAGTGATATTTTCATCTTTACCCATCTTCAAATTCTCATACTTGCTTTTCAAGCTCTATAGCTTAGCCATCTTCACATGTGCATCTCCTTCATACAAAGTTTCCAGTTTCATCCAAATCTCATGAGCTATCTCCAGACCCAACACATTAGCCATCTCTGAATTTGTCAGAGCACTCACCAAGGATTCAATAGCCCTAACATTATTTTCAGCTTCTTTGATTTCATCAGCAGTGGAGGGACCATTCTGAGGAATAGTATATGGATCTTTTGTAATCTTCCAGAAAGATTCACCAATAGACTTTAAATGAAATTGCATTCTAACTTTCCACATTGAATAGTTAGTGCCATCAAATCTTGGACTATCCTTCTTGAATACTATTGCCATCTCGAATCACCTCAAGCTTTTAGAGTTCTTCAGAGGAACCTGTTATGATACCAATTGTTGGAAAAAGAAGGATAGAAAACTAAGAGGGGGGGTTGAATCAGTTGTCATAGAGACATAAACTTTTCTAACGTATCTTAACTTTAATCTTAGATCTGATGAATAAGGAATTAACCACAAGTAATTAAAACATCAGAGAGATAAATAACACCAATATTTTTTGCATGGAAACCCTGTTATGGGAAAAACCACGGTGGATGTTAGTCCACAAGATTATACTCTATTAGAAGTATAAAAAGAAATAAGAAGGGGAATTCACATGCATTCAGGCACACTTCCTAGAGCTCACTGCTCAAATACAAAAGAGGACTCATTGTCCAACAATACAGAATAGGATTAAAATCCCAAGAATACGAACTAAGAAAATAGCTTCTGCACAACTTGATTACAGTTCCAATTAAGCTCAGAAAACCTTCTTCACACTCTGCTCAAACTTCTTCACTCTCTACGTAGTAATCGAATGATAGAAACACTATTCACACATTTACACTTTCTCTGGCATACATTCACACCAATGCACACACTAGCTTTGCTCAACCAATCGCTCTTATATATCCGCTACATGGGATTTCATCACAACTTAGTCAGCCAGGAAAATAAAACATATTTTCAATGTTGGCCCAAATTAACAAATAAATTTTCAATGCAAATCCACCAAGCTCTACCACAACATAGTGGAGACCCAAATTAACGTCTCCAACACAAAAATACTTTAATTAATTTCACCATGATGATCCACAACACGTTACCATCAACATGTCGGCCAAGAACATGAAAACCTGAACATGCGCAAGAAAAGATCTTCAACCATGAACTCTCTAAATATTGTGGACATACCACAAAGATAGAGAATGATCTAGAGACATTAGAGAAAACCAAGAAACAACAGAGAAGCATCCGCAACAATTGAGATTAATAGAATTACACAAATTTCATTCAGGAATATTGACAGAGACCACAGAAACACTGTCAGACCACAACATACTCAAAACTTCACGCGAACCTCTTGAACTTCTAGTAAATGATCTAGAAAAATTCAACAATAAACCCTTTAATCCACATGAGCTAATCTTCAACGTACAAAACAAGACACCTTCATGACCTGCACAGTTCCACTAGGAACCTAGAATACTTTCTTTTATAATTTTCTCAATATCCTCAACATATACAACTTCTGATACACCAAATGCTAATAGTGTTGACATCAATTACAACCACATATTAGCAACTGTATCCACAACATTCAATAGAAAATGATTAAGTCAATATGTATGAGCATTGATTTTCAGCACTCTGATATATTTCATAGTTTTGACTAACTCTCAACTTTGAGAGTTCGTGAAGATATTTGTTTCAAAGGTCTTCAAGAGATAGATGTAGGGGAATGATCAAATGAACTATTTGAGACTTTGGACCGCACATTAGGGTGAATTGAAATTTGCCTCGTTTTGCATGCTTGAACATCACAAAACTACAAAATGGATAAGTTTCATAGGGGGGTTATCTGTAAATTGAGTGGTGTTGACTTCATGATAACAACTAGCTCCAACTAGGGATCTTCCTTCAACCATTCTCAAAAATTACTGAAGGGAGAAGAAATCCAGAATTCAAGTGCCTTTATCCATCCATTCGTCATAGAGACAGGCAAAAATGACAAAAATACTAAAAACAAAAAGACACAAGGACTTAAAAAGAAATATTTAGATTTGAATGCATGTCACCTTACTTTGTAAAGTGTTTGAGATGTTTCCTACTATGAGGAAGGGAAAATGGCGTTCCATCCTCGTATGCCAATAGGAAACTATTTTTAGCATGCAGTTGATGAACTTTAAAAGGGCGTGTCCATAGTGAATCAAACTTCTCATGCATACCTTTTGGTTCTCTTCACTTGTCCCATAGGAGAACAAGATCACCAATTTGAAAATCTCGAGACTTGGCCTTCTTGTTGAAAAGCTTCTTTACTTGGTCTTGATGTTCTGCGATGTGGTTAGCCACCTGAACTCAATTCTCTTCAAATTTAGAGAGATACATTATACACTTATTGACAGAGTTATCAATAGTCTCTTCCTCAATGGCCTTAGCCATTTTGAGGGCTAGAAGTTCCAAGGTTATGGGAATTTCTGCATTCAACCCAGAGTTGGAAAGAAGACATACCAATTGCTTGCTTCAGAGTTATTTTGTCTGCCCATAAAGCATCATCAAAGCTTTGTGCCACAAACATTGATTCTTGTCCACCAACTTGTGGATGATAGTCGCCAAATTCTTGTTGCTTGATTTGGCTTGACCATTTCCTTGTGGGTAATAGTTGGAAGAGTGTGACAAAGTTATGCCATGTTCAAAACAGAACTTAGTAATCTTGCTTGATGAGAAGGAAGAAGCGTTGTTAGCAATAATTTTATTTAGCACATTGAACCTGGAAATGATGTTTTCTTTTAAGAAACTACATACCACTTCAGAAGTAGCATGCTTAGTCAAAATTCCACCCACTTGGTGAAATAGTCAGTTGCAGTTAGGACATAGGTGTGTCCTGCACTTGATGGTGGATTTACTACACCGATGAAGTCAATTCCCCACTGCTAGATGGGTTCTTCTATAACAACGGGTTTTAAGGGAAAAGCCACCAACTTTGGCTTGCCTATGAATTTTTGACATAGCTTGCACTTACACACCCAAGGAATTTCACTAATATTCCTTACCATTCTTTTATTCAAAGTTGCTTTATTAACTATAGCAGTTGTTATATCTCTTCTTATTGCATTCTTATCTTTAAATCAACTATTTTTTCTAATAAACTCAATGGAACTAGAAATAGTAGACATAACATCTTTTAGTGATTGATCTTTTCTTCTTGGTTTAACAAAAATGCCTAACTTTTTCATTAATTTTCTCATTTTCCACATTCTCATCAATTGCATCATTAGTTGACACTGAAATGAAAGTTTTGTACGATAAAATAATTCTTTTTATAATCTATTGGCATGTGTTCTTATTTGTCTCTAAGAAATCTTACCAAGAAGATTATCCAAAACATCACTTTCAATTTAAAAAAAAAATATATTTTCAAAATCACATCCTAGATTTTTAATTTCATTTTCAAATTCAAAACGATTTTCATTTTCATTTTTAATAAAAGGATTTACATTTTCATTTTCAACAAAAAAACTATTTTTATCTTCATTTTCAACAACAAAATGATTTTCATTTTCATTTTCAACAAAAATTTGACTCAAATCTTGAACTCTATGACTATTATCAATGTCAACATTGTTATATCCAGCTTCTTTTAAATCTCCCATTTCTATTTCATTCAAAGGTGGATTTGAAGACGTACCTAGATTTGTGCCTATTGAAACATTCTCCATAGCATTGAAAGGGGGATTTGAAGACATACCAAGAGTAGTTTGTATAATCGTATTAGTTTCCACATTCACCTCTTACAAATTTTCATCATCTACATCCATGGTCTCCTCAATGTTTTTATCTTCAATAGTTTTGGAATTGGATGCTTCAGCATCATTCATTGATCAAATCCTCATTCTTCTATCTATTTTTCTTTTTGACTCCTATCTCTTTTCTTTAATTTCTTTAGGGGTCAATACCTTCTTGTCTTTCCTCTTATTCTGACATTGTGATCCCATTATTAAACAATTCTGAAGTATGTACAAATGAATGTCAAAAACTTGAAAGTCTTATTTCTTTGTTCCTCCTTTAAACAAGTAGCAATTGAACAAAATTCCTCTTCCTCCTTCAAACAAGTAGCAATTGAATAAATTCCTCTTCCTCCATCAAACAAGTATCAATTGAACAAAATTCCTCTCTAATAGTGTCCCAATGATGCCTCCTTTCAAGATTTAAAAAAGATCCCAAGTTGAAGAGCCTCTACAAGACAAAATTTGATAGAAAATAGGGAATATGTCACTATCAGTCGTACAGAGCAAGTTGCAGACCCGAAATGTACTTGTTTGATAGTCAAAATAAAAAAATGGTCAACAATAACTTAGGATCCCATTTAATAAATGAGATCCTGCTCTATAAATCAAGATCCTGTTTAGTAATCGGGATCATGTTTACTAAACGGGATCCCAATCCTTTTCAATGGACGAATATGGAACAAGATCCTATTTACTAAACGAGATCCCATTTTGTGAAATTTAAATTGTAGGCCAGTTTTTACTTTGTTAAAAGGTTTGGGAAAAGGTTTGGGGACCCGAACCTAGGCCCTAGACCTGGTTTGACTTGCAAGTCGAAGGTCCTGGCAATGTCACAAGAAAATAGTGACTTTGGGCATATGTCTAAAGACATTTTTTGCAAAAAAATTTGACGAAATTAAAACCCATTATAGATGAGATTGTTTAGTTTCCAAATATGTATTTTTTTACAATTGGATTATTTTTTATATTTTTCAATTATTTTTTGATGAAACAGGTCCATAAACTTGAATTATTAGGGTTTTTTAGTATTTAATAATTTTTTATTAATATAATTTTTTGGAAAACAAATTGTACAAAAGCGTACTTCAAACAATTATTTTCAATTTTAAAAAAATAAGAAAATGACAAGTTTAGGTCATTTTATGTGTGACGTACATGACGATTTTTCAAAACACCAAATATGGCCAGTAATTTTTTTTTAAAAAATATTCAATAAAAAAATATGGCAAGCATGCTTCCGTGAGTTACAATTTTTTTTTCAAAAGGATTTAGAAAAATATGATTATATAGGTCAAAATATGGACGACGTACACGTGCATGGTATGGTGAAAAAAAGTGACTTTTAAACTTTGGTTTTTTGAAACACCTATTGAAAATCAATTTGTATCATCTGGGTATTGAAATAAATAACATATTTGGAAACTAGACTCCAAGTAATACATTTTATGATTAGTGACTTTTTTCAAGATTCCATCTCTAAGTGCTTCAAATTTTAAGGTCAAGTGTGTCGAATTCTGAAAATCAAGGAAAACACTTCCACTTTTTGGCCAAAAAGTGGACTCAACTTCTTGCCAACACCCTATTATAATCTTTGTGACTTTTAAATAAAATGTTGGGTGGATTTTGGAGTGTGGTGATTCTCTCCTAAAAAAAATTTCCCCATGCAAATCACTATGTTGTGGTATGCATGATATTTATGTTTAATTTCTTTAACTATTGTAAAGATCCAAAAATCTTTGCATTACCCTCTTCTCAAGGTTAGTGTTGGAAGTTGTTCTACTACTTTAACTTCCTTACAAATTCAACCTAGAGTACATATCTAGAGTGCTTTTTATTTCCTTGACATCTTTATCCTTATCAATGGAGATATTAGAGTTTCTTTTACCTTTCTTTTTTTGTACATTCTTTTTGAAAGAAACTTCTAATAAAAATAATTATTTATGACCATCCTTACCACAATGGTCATAATGAGCACATTCTTAGTGCTTGTGGAATTAATTACTTTCATCTCATTTTTATTGGCCTTAGCTTCATTACACTTGGAAGTAGGACAACCATTTATTTGAAGATGATGAGAATTTGAGTATGCATCATCTATGTCATCTGACTTAAAGAGCAATGTAGATCTATATAGATGCCTAGGTAAACCCCCTATATACTTAATTAGGATTTCAACTTAAGTACATTTTACTCAATTGTATTTCCCTAATATTAAATTCACTAATGAATCTTATACAATTTGGTTATATTTTTCCTAATGAAATTACCACTTCACACTATTGACTTCCTTATAATATATTTGATAGGATAATTTCCTAACTAATTGCTTTTTTTTTCCTAAGAACTCAAATGTTTATTTTAAATCCATGAAATACATGTGAATTTCAAATCAAGTTAAGGTATTATTTTCCAAACTTGCTATATAAAGTGAAATATTTTAATCATAGTAAAAAATTATATACTAAAATACACCTCATTTATGCAATCTAATTGTCAAATTTCTTTGTATTTATTTCACCTTCAAATGGAAAATTTTTATTTACTTCCAATTAAAATAAATGATTGTTTGTGTAATGCTCCGCCTTGGTTTCCATTAAAACAAAGCAAAAAGAACAAATTAACTGAACAATTTTTTTTTTAAAGAAGATTAAATTACATAACTGCCTTAAAGATTCCAAGACAATGTTACATAAACATTATAAATAAAATCAACACATTATATCATAAAACATAAGTACAAAATTTAAAGCCACGAATGATACAATTTTCAAAACTTTATACAATCGGATAACCATAGGTCCATATTACATCATGTGAGATTTCAATAAATCTCAATACATCATAATGATGATACAATGAGTACACTCATATACAAGAGGTAAATATACAAAGAGGATAATGATCACATCACAACTGACATCCATGTCCACGAACAATGAAGTAACTAGAAACTGCTACAAGTATAATACCAGCTGCAAAAGTATCAAATGAAGGTATAGCACAATTTCCTCCCAACCACGTGAAACCTGAAGGTCCACTCCCTCTGTGCTTGGAGATAATGACAGGTCCACAAACAAGAAGAAAGAAAATTACTTTTACGTGGCTTACATACACATTACGACATAACGATATCATATCATAACAAATAAACTCTCAGTGACAAAACACAACTAGAGATAACTCCATACAAAGGATCACATTCATGTAATAGGCAAAGAGTGTCATCACACTATTGGGATAGGTTACCCTGGTAAATCTTCCTAGACTACCGGTCCTCTCCAAGAGTTACCTTGGCAGTCTCTACTGATTCCCGACCCCTAACCAAACTAGTGTGGAGTCATTCTATATTTCAAGAGGACAAGATAGATGACTAGCCATTCTAGGCCTTCTCAGCCTTACCTTAACCTAAAAGAGCGTTAAGATAAAAGGCGAGGCATACTTTTATCTGAGTTAATGTTTGATTCTACCCAACCCCTAGTACATTAGTTAGGTTTCCACTAGATTACAAAACCTACGATAGGTTACCTAGACAACCTCTTAGGATTTCGGCCCCTATCGCAAGCCACTCTTTCTATAATATGACTCAACATCAAAAGACAAGGAGTAGCTACCAAGGACAAAGATCAAAACTACAAATGTTTACATATTTCACTAGAGACAGACCATAATATCTGAAATGCCTCTTTAGACAACAACAAAATGTGCAAAGCTATACCCCCAAGTAAAATCATTGTAATCAAGCAACATAAATAAAGTGTAATAAACTTAACAATATGATTTTCACTTCTCTAGTTTTTTGAAGAAAAGATATGAAACTCAATAACATTATATATACATACTCAATAATTACAATATTCCAATCTTCATGAATTAAAAGTTCATAATAAACAATTTATTGGTATTATTATTTGTTTTATAATTTTAAAGAAAATACATCAATATTTATTGAGTAAGGATAATATAAATCCTTTACATTTATAAATCAATCGCTTAAAAGCAATACAACTCACTATTAATATAAATATATATATATATAAAATGGTGAGCGAAGAGTCTTTTGTATTATTCAATTTTTACTAGAAAGAATCAAATTACAAATCATAAACTTAAAATTCTATCTTTCTCTTCTTTTCTTAATCATAATTTCACATTTAACCAATACATGCACCTTAAATATATTCCAACTGACAGTTATGTAAATATAATTTTATGACAAGGTAACTACCACTAATATTACATGCACTAAGGATAAGAGTAATAGTTTCAAATAAATATCACAACTATAAGAAGTAAACAAGACGCCATGCAACCACCGCAAGAAACAGTTATAGGTAAGGGCTTTATAAAAAAAAATATATCTAAATCCAAGACAGGGTAAATGGAAGTTTTAATTTACATATAAACTATAGACCATTCCACGCGTTTTGAGATACTTAAACATCTCAAAGAAAAGCTTATATACAAACTATGACTAGCAATCTACAGCCAAGAGGATAAAAGATGAGAAATTCATTATGCGCCATGCATTTCATGTGAATTAAATAGCAGGAAAGAAGGTCATTTAAGAAATGCCCAAGATTAAAAAATGAAAGTGAAAGTCAGCGCTAAAATCCACTAGTTATTTGACAAAAATCCTAAATTGATATTTATATTCCAAACTACAGTGAACATAAGCAATGACTAGCGAAGGAATTCAGCTTCAGCATAAGTAAATTTAGCAAGAATAAGTATTGAGTATATATAACAGCCACTAAAATTATTCATTAGCACATAGGAACTAACTAAAATCTTTTTCTACATTGATGCCATAATAGAGAGATGGTTGCACATTAGATCTAGAGGATCATTTCTAACCATAGATTTAGAAATTACCAATCTAAAAATCAAGAGCATGAAAGGAACGCTGGATTGTGGATTTATCAGTAATAGTGTAATATATGTAAGAATTCAATCTTCTGATTGTCATTTTCATCACTGGTAAAGTTTTTAGGAGGTTTAAATATATTATGCAAGTATGAGCTGGACCAAAATTGAATGGTAGAAATAAATCCATCTCAGTACATAAGGAAGGTGCACAGCTGGCACATTAAAGAAGTTAAAATCTAAAGAATTTATTTCTAAATATTCTACAGTCACCAAAATGGTCCTTGTTTTAAGTGAGAAATATTCAACAAAGAATAGGCGTTATATATTCCATGCAATCACAGACAGAGTCCAAGAGAATAAAACATCATGGAGAGCACTTATAGTAATGAACAATTATATTTATGCGATAATAATGAAATTATATCAAGATTAAATTTACTCTTCAGCCGTCTAACTTACAAAATAAATAATATTTGACATGCACAGGTATCATAAAATAGAATGTTCAAGAATTGTCCAAATAATCTTTAAACAAAAAAAAACAATTATGAGAATTGTATTATATGCATAATACAAGATCCTTTTTTTTTTTTTAAATCTTCAAACATAGAAGGAAACATCAAATTCCAAATTCATATTTCATATTTAATTGCATATTGTTAGATATACCCAGATATAGATAAACCAAATCTGAAATCAAGATGATTACGATTAAAGAACAAATAGAAGGGACAAATCTTTTAAAACAAAGAAATTAAAATCTTTCATAATACATAATAACAAACTGGAAACATGTTTCCATTAAACATTTGCTAATTCTTACAGCCATTACTAAAAAAATTCAGATTTGAAATTGAGCATTTACAGCTTTCGTTTTTATTTCTTTCTTCTTCAAATTTCAAATACTCTTCTAATTTTTTTCTTTATTGTTTGTGCAGGTTAAGCAAAAACAATTTCTTTATAGAACAACAAAATTCAACATCAATTCCTCAAAATTCAGCACAAGAATTTAAATTAAAGAAGAAAACTTGTTTTAAGCTTGATGGCTGGCTGGAAATAATTTTTGAAACTTCTATCAATTCCGCTTTAAATTCACCAGATCTTGACGAAGAAATTCAAATCAGTCTAGCTTCAATGTTATGCTTGCAATCCAATTCTAAGATAAAAAAAATTTCAAAGTAACTACCGTGCAAAATGATCTTAAAAACTGCTGCTGTGAAAGTTCTTCCAGATTCTTCTCGTGAATGAAAAATTGCAACCCTTAAAGATTTTAATGCATTTCTATTAACTTTTATGATTTCTTCTCGTGAATGAAAAATTGCAACCCCTAAAGATTTTAATGCATTTCTATTAACTCTCAATCATGAAATCTTAACTGATAGTTCATTATGCATTTAGAATAAATCAATCAATTCAACTTACCCTTTTAATATGAAATCATATTTTCAACTTCAAATCAAGGACTCATAATATGTTGAAAATATCTTCTCTTTAAATATCTATTTTCCAAATAAATCTTATTTGCACAAGTAAATCAACAATATATATTTAATTAAATACTTTTGCAAAAATTAACTTTCACTTTTTAAAATAAATAACTTATTTAATTTAAATTAATAAATTAAATCACAAACATAACTATAAGCATTTATAAATACATTAACAAATATTCATTGAACTTAAATACTAAATTCCCAAACACAAAACAATACAAACATATACGACACAATAGAAACGGACTAGACAACAAAAAGGGTAACAAATAGGTACTCGTTCAATTTAGAATGATGGCTCAATTAGGACCTGTCAACACCTCTGAATCAACATGATTTTATTGAATTATGGTATGCTCAGACCTATCAAGCAGGTGGAGCCGATACCTGGTACCTGTATCTACATCACTGTTAAAACATATATATACTTATATCAGAAAACACACTGTGAAGAAGAATTGCAGAATAGCAGGGTACTCACAAATGAGTAATGGTACACTATCTTCTTCACCGAAACTAATGAGCAAGATAAATGATAAGCAAATAAACCATATCACATATGTGTCTATCTCAATAACATCACACAAACACAACCAAATTATCAGGATGTCAAAAGTATCATCCTCGAAGTACAAAACAACATAATATCAGAGTCATATCTGAAAATGAACAACATAGTATCATAATCAACTAAAACATTTGTCTATCAAGCTGAATCAAACTAAAACAGAGTGTCGAAACTGGGGGAACACTACAATTTGGAATACTCTTTTCCAACCTAGATGCTTCCTCCTCCCAATTGGAAATTTTATTTTTGTGTAGTCTTTCAAAGAGGATTTGCATAAGGCTTTTCATGGTCTCTATTGACTATGACAAACTTGCAATGACATCCTTCATCTTAGAATCCAACTTCAACATCATCATACTCCCCTTCCTTTAAAATGATTCTCAACTATCTTCTCCACTCATAGGATCCTATGTATCTCTTCATGGGAAATACCTCATTTCCACTTGAATGGGTTGTGGGTACAAACCCAAAAAATACTTATAAGACTCCTAATGGACAATGTATTTTCTCTAATACCACTTGATTTGTAAACTACCAAGGATATTCGTTAGGGTACTCACCAACTTACAAAACTCATTAAAGTTATAATTTGAGACAATATAAATAACTAAATTACTTGTAATAATATATTAAAATGTGATAAAGAACATAAATCATAGAGATAGAAACTATGAAGAGAACCAATAGACCCTTGAGAAATCCATTATGGATACAAATATAAAACTTGCAAGCATTCACTTAATATTAAAAATAATATTTTATTCCATATAATTTTTTAAAGAGCTTACAAAAACTCTCCAAAGACCAATCACAAGCATCTACAATTTCTTAGTCCTTTAATACTCAATAGTCATTAATATGAGATTAATATTCTCACAACTGGGTATGTGTAGGATCATCATGGAAAAAACAAGCCCTTAAGTGGCAAAAAATTCAAAAAAATCAGTGTTAGGCAACTTGATGTAAAAATTTGAATAAGTTATCTATATTATTTCAAAAATATGTAACAATAGAATCTGTAGAAAATTGAATGTAGTTTTTAAACTACTAGGTTTATTTAAAAATAAATAAAATCTATTTGGTGAAAATTTGAAATTTCAATGTGAGTACTTAAATTTTGGAAAATAAGAAGCTGGGGTTTGTCCTGACCACCCTAACCATAATAAAATGATAATATTTTTTATAAGATTTTATATATAAGTAGAGAACTCATGCCCAGATGTGATGCATTTTTTTTGTAATTTTTTTCCAAGTAAATAATTAATTATGAATTTTTTATTACAACTTTTAAAAAAAATTAAAACTCGTATGTCTGACCACCTTAACTTGGTCAAAACTTCATGAAATTTATTTTTTTCTTTTTTAATCGTATATTATGTGAAGCATAGAATGTGATGCATGTTTTTGATTCAAAAAATGTGATACCATTTGAAAGTTATAGATGTTTTTCAATCAGCCCATCGATCAGGACTTTAGTTGTAATTCTAATAGAAAATAAATAATAATTATTTATTAAATTCAAATTAAATCATAATTTATATTGGTGGAAAGCTGACAATCTCCTCTAAAAACCCTTTTCGTTTCATCAATTTTGGGTAAAAAAAAGTTGTCAGCCACATACCCTACAAATACTCATAATATTGCCACATTTTGGCCCATCATGATCCTGTACATACCCAACTCTTAAAATTTGAGTTTTTCCCAAAGAGCTCCTATCTCTACTTAGGGAGATACATGGTGAGTAACTTTGGGTATCATACTTTACCCAACACCACACTAAGCAATGACTGATAGGTCTTATGCTAGGCTATGTTGAACACACCTAGAGATTGAGAGGGGGGGTGAATCAATCTTATAAAAAAATTAAGCTTTTTTGGAACTTATAAACTCTTTAGCACATTGAAAACTTCTTAACTCAACCAAAACCTTAAACAAATATAGAAATTAACATTTTAACAAGATTATCAACCTTCAACAATTAAAGACATAGAAATTATATCTTAAATAGATCAACAACAAAGATAAAGAAGCTTAGAACACACATATACACAAGGAGACACCAGGTTTACGTGGAAAACCTAATGATGGAAAAACCATGGTGAGATTTAACTCACAATATAAAGGCTAACTACCAAAAATGACTTGCAAACCAAGGCTCACTACCTCATCACAAGATACAAAGGACTTGTAGAACTAAAACAAAACATAACTCCAGGTGCAAGATACAATGACCTGATGAGATTCACTATCTCAGTGAAGGATACAAAGATTTAGATAAAGATTACAATATTTTTCAACACTCTACCGATTGAGGCGTTGCAACACATTCGATCTTTCCTCTTCACAATGTATCTCTAACTCTATTGGATATTCACTACATTCCACACTTTTTTTTTCACTTATACACTTCTCCATCTTGTTGCATCCGAAATGATATTGCATTTATATCCACTACAACTCTTTAAAACTTCAATTAGGTTGTCTAGAAAGAGGATAAACAATGGATTCAACAAGTCATCAACCACAACATAATATGGTCCTATATCAAAGATAGAGAGGACCAAAACAAACTTAATACACCTTCCAATGTGATCCAAAACAATTCACTCACTAACACACATCAATCTAAGTCGGCATAGGGAAATGTGTAGATGAAAATTTGAAGCACATATTTATAGTTGGCCCAAAAACATACTTCTAACTGAATTTTCTCAAGGAGGTTCTAACCAAGATAGGTCAGGACCCAAATCTAACTTAACACATCTTAAATTATTTGTGCAAACCCCAAAGCACATTGTGAGAGCAAAGGAACAAGCCCTATCGGCCAGATATCCACAAATAACCCAAAAAGCCAACCCAAGACACAATGTAACACCAAAGTAGCCAATCAACATCATGTGAATAACATGAGGACGTTCCATGAACATCCATCTTTCATACACTTCCTTTATACTATAATACCATCAATAACCACCACAAAACAAACATGGATATAATACTTCATTCAGGAAGCACATAACACATACCTAGAAGATATAGCATTAACATATCAAATTGGAATTGGGATACTAAAAAGAAATTGAGAACACATTCACAATGCCACAAGAGTAGAGACATCAATATAGAGAAATGTGGATCATTTCCAAGACCTATCTAGAAAACCCACAACAATGCCAACATTTTGCAATTCACATAAATCTCCTCGACAACATTAGTGAGCTGAAAATATAAGAGTGAAAAATTTACATAGAACACTAACTTTGAATCCCAAACATCAAGACCATATCTTCAACAATAGAGGAATGTAGATAATTCTCTAAAATAGACTTCGATAACAAATTCCAGGAACAAAACCAGTTAAGCAACTTGTGAAGGCCAGAAATTTCTTTCAGCAACACATACTTCATCAAGAAAATCAGGAGAGAGAATAAGACATACTGTAGACCTTCAACAACATCTCTCCACTATCAACAATACTTCTAATTCTTCTAATCCTCGTCTTAATATATTATTATGAAACCAGCTCTGCTAACAGAAATCATACTCAATACTTCTTAGATAAGACATGGCATCCAACCATATTTCTTTAGATAAAGCATGACCTCCAACCATGAACTTCAACAACTCTTCCATACATCAATGTTAGCCCAAGTAGAATATTGTCAACAATGATAACCAATGCCAAGAAATCAAGTGTTGACACATATGACAATGATAAATTTTTTTACCAAGTACGGTCATCAACCACTTCCAATAAACTCACAAAAATGTGTAGCAATCTTACCAAGTGTTGACATCAAGGATAATCAACAATCAGTGTTGATATCAATGACAAAAACTACCAACAGTCTCCTCAAGTGTGACATCAATGACAACAATTGTCAACAATCTCCCCCTTTGGCATTGATGGCAACACACACTGCTAACTCTCCCCCTTTGACATCAAGGACAAAGAGCCATGCACTCCTTCACAAAACAACAAGAAATTCTTTGACTTTAGGAAAAAGGGAATAAAATATTCAATTGAAACAACACATTATCCTCCTTACTACTAGCTCCCCTTGAGTGGTAGCAAACATCAATACAAGAGAAAGGGATATGCCATGAATTTCTCCCCTTGGAAAGATGCACATCTTATACACCTAGTTAGAACAAGGAGGGACAATAACCCCTAACTTCTTCCACAAATACTTAAAAGTATCCTTTGAAAGTGCTTTGGTGAATATATCTACAATCTAATCCTTGGTAGGAACATACTCCATTCTATCTTCATGCTCTACAAGCTTCTCTCTCATAAAATGAAACATGATAGAAATATGTTTAGTCCTTAAATAATGTATTACCAAATTCTTAGAAATATTGATTGCACTAGTATTATCACACAATATAAGAATGGGTTCATCATATTTCACCTTTCCATCCTTCAAGGTTTGCTTCATCTAAAGCACCTGAGTGCAACAAGATGCTACAATAATGTATTCAACTTATGTAGTGGATAAAGACACTAATTCATTCATTTTATCGAACCAAGAGATCAATCTATCTCCCAAAAGGAATGCATTTCCACTTGTACTTCTATGGTCATCCACACTTTCTTTCGAGTTATCACTAGTATAGGCACTAAGAGAAAAGTTATTATTCTTTTATACCATAGGCCATAATTTGAAGTTCCTTTTAAGTATCTGAATATTCTTTTCACAAAATTTTCATGAGTTTTCTTAGGATTGGCTTGAAATATGACAATCAAACATACCACATGCATAATATCAAGTCTAGAAGCATTTAAGTACAGTAAACCTTCAATCATAGACCTATAAAGAGTTTGATCAACTTCCAGATCATATTTTCTCAAGTGACAACTAGTCACCTTAAGAGTATCAACTAGTTTGGAATCTTCCAATCCCAAATTTCTTCAACATCTCCTTGACATATTTAGCTTCAGAAAGAAAGATACCATTATTTTGCTAAATAATTTGAATCCCAAGGAAGAATGATAACTCACTAATCATTGATAATTCAAATTATTTCTACATCTCTTCTATAATTTTTTTACATATATAATCATCTCCACTAAAGATGATGTCATCAACATATACTACCACAATTAGTAATTTTTCTTCTTGAACATTTATGTACAAATTACTATCTACATTAGCTTTCTTGAATCCTTGTTGAAGTATGTACTTATCCAATCTAGCATACCAAGCTCTAGGAGCTTGCTTGAGACCATATAGAGATTTCTTGAGTCTACAAACCATGTTTAGATTCTCTAATAACTGGAAACCATCTAATTTCTCAATATATACCTCTTCTTCTAGATCACCATTTAGGAAAGCTAACTTGACATCCATTTGTTATAATTTGAAGTTATTATGAGTATCAAGAGAAAGAAACATCATTATGGCTTCCATTCTAGCTACCGAATCTAAATTATCCTCAAAATCAATTCCTTCAACTTGTGAATAGCCCTTGCAAACCTATTTGGCTTTGTTCCTTACCACTTCACCATTTTCATTCAACTTATTCCAGAACGCCCATTTTTTTCCTATCACATTCTTATCAACTGGTCTGGGAACTAATTTCCATACTTGATTCTTCTCAATTTGGTTTATTTATTCTTCCATTTCTTCTATCTAGCCATCATCTTTGCTAGCATCAACAAAGTTCTTGGGATCAACTTTTGACAACAAACACAAATTTATTTGCTATGTAGCTCTTGCAAACTTTATTCTAGTCAACACACCTTCATCCTTATCACCGATGATCTAATTTGCAAAATGATTCTTTTGGACATACTTTGATGGAGTTTTGAGAGTCTTCACTGGTTCTAATTACTTCTCCTCTTTCTCTTCTACTTCTTCTTCTTCTTCTTCCATCCAGGGAGGTATATCAAATAAACAAACCTTTGGTTCTTGTGAGATCTAACATAAGTCTTCATCTACTTTGACATTTTTACTTTTAAATCATCTTTCCCAATCTCTTGTTGTAGCACCTATATTCCTTGCTCTTGGTTGAGTAACCAAGAAATATTCCTTCATCACTCCTTGAGTCAAACTTTCCAATGTCTCCTTCATGTCTTTTTATGTAGCATTTTCTACCAAATATTTTGAAGTATTTAATAGTGGGAGGCCTTCCATACGATAGTTCATAAGGGGTCTTAGCGTTATTGACCCTTAATCACACTTTGTTAAGAAAATAGACAACAGTTTGAACTGCTTCCTTCCAATACATATTAGACATATCAACATCCTTCATCACAACTCTAGCCATTTCTTGCACTATTATATTATTTATTTCAACTGTACCCCATTCTTCTGAGGGATTCTAGGAGCAGATAGTTGTCTCCTACTGCCACGATCTTCACAAAACTTTTCAAATTCATATGAAGTGAATTCACCTCCTCTATTTGACCTTAAACATTTGATCCTAGCATCCATTTCATTCTCATTTTTTTCTTTAAAAATATTAAACTTATCAAAGGCTTATGATTTCTCTCTTAATAATGTAACCCAAGTCATTCTAGTGTAATCGTTTATAAGAAACATAAAGTACCTTTCACCTTCTTGACTCCTTATCCTTCTAGGTCCACATAGATCACTATGGATCAACTCCAATAGCATTGAAATAGAGCACTCCTTTCTTTTGAAACTAGTCTTCATTTTCTTTCCCATCTAACATTCTTTGCATAATATGTTTGTAGGCTTGGTTATCCTAGGCATATCTCTCACTGCATGAGAGGAATTCATCTTTACCATGTTGTCAAATTTGATGTGCCCCATCATTTTCTTCCACAACCAACATTCTCTAGATTGATCTAATAAGCATATCATTCCATTAGCCTCCTTTAGATGATAGGAATTACCATTTGTCCTTGTTTCTTCAACAACTAATCTTTAAAATCTTGGTTTTTTGATCTCACATCCATTAGAATGAAAATTAAGGTTGTACCCTTTACTCTACATTTGAATAACATTGAGAATATTATGCTTCAGAGCTTTGACATAAAGGACATCTTTAGTTTTATTCTTTCCATCAATTGTTATATCACCTTTTCCACATATTTGAGTTGACTTATCATCGCCAAACTTAACATCTCCACCATTAACCTTCTTGAGACTAATAAAATTTCCTTTGTCACCAATCATGTGGTGAGAACAACCACTACTAATTACCCAAGAATTTTCTTCTTTCTTTTCATGAAATGTGGTCCATACTTCCATTGATCTTTCATTGACATTATTGCTTTGCAAGGTACTAGAACTCTTACATTCTCCAATATTGTTCTTTTTTCCTTCCAAATCCATGAATAGGTTTTCATCATTTGAATCATTATCTTCATCTTCAGAGGAACAAATTATTTCCTTAGAATAGAAACCTCTTTTGATCTTTTCTCTTTTGTTATCATCAACAAATTCTTTATAGGGAAATTTAGATGCAAAATAACCAATTCTTCCACAATTGAAACATTTGAAAGGTAACTTACCTTTGTACTTTCCAATGCCTTTCTTCAATATTCTTACGAAGTTAGATTCAACTTCATCAAAATCATCATTTTGATCAACAAATTCATTTTCAATCTTTTTGTTAGCTTTGAATGCAACTTCCCTTTTTGGAACATCCTTGTCAAATTCTCTCATCTGAAAGGAAACAAGAGCACAAAACATTTTATCAACTGAATATTGATCCAAGTATTTAGACTCTTCAATAGAAGACACTTTATGACTGTAATATTTTGCGAGAGACCTCAAAACTTTCTTCAAATTTCACTTTCTTTTACTTCTCCACCAAGATCACTGATGTCAAAGATAAATTCTTGTACCCAGAGCATATAACTTGCAATGTCCTCATATTTTATCATCCTCAGGTCTCAAATTTACTTTTAAATATTTGCATCTTGGCTTTCTTTAATTTTGCATCTCCTTCATATATATTGTTAAGCTTTCCCCAGATATCCTTAGCGGAGCTACAATTCATTACCTTTAAAATTTCAAAATCAGCCAAACCACACAAGAGAGTATTCTTAGCCTTAACATTGAAATCATATCACCTAATTTCAACTGGATATGTTAGACAAGTAGAAGAAGGAAACATAACCATCCTTGACTGATTGCAAAACATCATACCCTAGAGAGTCTAGGTGTCCTTCCATTCTCAATTTCTAGAAAGCATAATTAGTCCCATCAAACCTAGAACCCTTGTATGAACAATCATCTTCCATCCTAGATCTTTTCCTCAAGTTTTTAAGCTTCTTCAGATGAAATTGGTTTTTACACCAATTTTTTAATACACTTGGAGACTAAGAGTAGGGGTGAATCAATCTTATCAAAAACTTAATCCTTTCCAAAACTTAGAAACTCTTTAGCACAATGCAAACTTCTTAATTCATCCAAAACCTTAAATAAATATAGTAGTTAGACTTTCAACAATATTAGAAACCTTCAACAATGAAGGATATATCAATTCTATCCTTAATCAGATCAACAACAAAGATAAAGAAGCAGAGAACACACACATGCACAAGGAGACATCAGATTTACATGGAAAACCTAATGAGGGAAAAACCACAGTGAGAGTTAACTCACAATATAAAGGCTCATTGCCAAAAACAACTTGCAAACCAAGGCTCACTACCTCAACACAAGTTACAAAGGACTTGTAGAACTAAAGAAAAACACAACTCAAGGTGGAAGATACAAGGACCTGATGAATTTCACTATCTCAAAGAAAGATACAAATATTTAGATAAAGATTACAATATTTATCAACACTCTGTTGATTGAGGCGTTGTAGCACATATGATATTTCCTCTTCACAATGTAGTACTAACTCTGCTGGATATTCAATACATTCCACACTTTTCCTTTTTTGTACTAGTACACTTTTCCATCTTGTTGCATCCAAAATAATCTTGCATTTATATCCACCACAATTCTTCAAAACTTCAATTAGGTCAACTAAAAAGAGGATAAACAATGAATTCAACAAGTTAGCCAACACAACATAATGTGTTCCTATCCCAAAGATAGAGAGGACTGAAAAGAAACTTAATACATCTTCCAATATGATCCAAAACAATTCACTCACTGGCACACATCAATCTAAGTCAACATCAGGGAAACATGTAGATGAAATTTTGAATCGCATAAATAGTTGGCCCAAGAATATACTTCTAAGTAAATTTTCTCAAGGAGGATCTAACCAAGATAGGCCAGGACCCAAATCTAACCTAACACATTTTTAATCATTGGTGTAGACCCCCAATCACATGGAGCAAGCAAAAGAACAAGCCTTGTTGACCAAATATCCACAAATAACCCATAAAGCCAACCCAAGACACAGTGCAACACCAAAGCGGCCAATTAGCATCATGAAAATCACATGGGGTTGTTCCATGAATATCCAACAACACTTCCATACACTTCTTTTTATACTGTCCTACCATGAATAGCCACTATAGACCAAACATGAACATAATACTTCATTTAGGAAGCATAAAACACATAACATGAAGATATAACATTAACATATCAACTTGCGAACCACTTCAACATATGAAATTGGAACTGAGACACTACACAGACATTGATAACACATTCACCAAGCTATAGAAGCAAAGACATCAATATAGAGAAATGTAGAGAATTTCTTGGACCTGTCCAGACAACCAACAACACCTCCAACCTTCTGCAATTCATAGAAATATCGATAACACTAGTGATGTGAAAAGATAGGAGTACAACATCCACATAACATTGACTTTGAATCCAAAATCACAAGATCATATCTTCAATAGTGGAGGAATGCAAAGAATTCTCCCAAATAGACTTCAATACAACTTGTAGGAAGAGAACCACTTAAGTGACTTATGGAGGCTAGAAATTTATTTTAGCAACACATACTTCATTAGGAACATCAATTACATATTGTAGAGCTTCAACAACATCTCTACACTATCAACAATACTTCTAATGCTTCTAATCCTCATCTTAATATATCATTATGAAACTAACTTTGCTAACAAAAATCATACTCAATACTTCTTAGGTAAGACATCACATCCAACCATGTTTCTTTAGAGAAGGCATGGCATTTGACCATGAACTTCAACAACTCTTCTTTAGATAAGGCATGACATCAAACCATGAACTTCAACAACTCTTTCATACATCAAAGTTATTCCAAACATAATATTGCTAACAATGACAAACAAGTGCTAACACAGATGACAACCACAAAAATATCACCAAGTATTGTCATCAACCAATGCCAATAAAATCACAAACATGTGTAGCAATATTACCAAGTGTTGACATCAATGAAAAAAACTACCAACAATCTCCTTAAGTGTTAACATCAATGACAACAACTACCAATAGGCTAAAACAGTTGATCTAGTGAATCCTCTTAATACCAAAAGGGTGCATGAGGAACATTCATGAACACTATCCCATCTTTAATGTGGGTCAGGGGTGTTAGATAAGTTGTTCAGACCAACCCTGCACTCCTGTCTTGGTATCACCCAAGTACAGAGTTTTTCTCAACATGATGTGACTAGATTGGGGTATAAATTTTGTTCTACCCCCTTTGTATACCCTATTGTTTCACATGGTTGAGATCATCCCTTGGGGTGATGAAATCCACAAGAAGTCTTCCTAAAGGGAAGGACATGTTATGCATGTATGATCTCTAGGCTCACACAAAGTGCAAAGAGAAAGCATACACACAAGCTTGCAATCCTAACTAGACACCACAAGACTTAGGCTACCTTGTAATTTTTGGTCCCCAATCTCACCAAATAGTACAAGGGGAAAGCATACATCAATAACAGACCTCAAAAAAAGAAAATAGTGATCATTGACCCTTTATAAATTAAGGTGTTCCTAGATTAGTGGTAAAAAAGAGTTCTTTGACTGTGAAGCTATAGAATATACATTAGTAATTTGATTTGTGGTCTTTGAAAATTGATATCAAGCTTATATTATTTCTGATGTACAAAGTGGAATCACCAAAGAACAAAGTGTAGTTTCCTAAGAACAAAGAAGATCTACCCAAGCATGTAATCTCCCAAGTATAGAGTGTATCCACCCAAGAGTGAGCAAAGCCACCCAAGTAGTGTATCTACCCAAGTAGCGTATCCACCCAAGTAGTGATAGATCCACCCTTCTAGATCAGGTTCACCTCTATAGGTGTGAATTTTCCTATGAATGGAGTCACCTATGTGTGAGTGTATTTGCCTCTATAGGTATAGATCCACCTCTATGGGAGGATCCACCTTTTCTTTATGAGGGATATCTAGATGGATGGATACCAAAGTAGATTCGCATTTGTGGGGAAAAATACACCCATTTACAAAATGGATCCACCACTTGGAGCATATCCACCTTTGTGCAAGAAACCTGCATAAAAAAATTTCATGAAAAAAATATAAAATATTGTTAGCAAACCTATGATGTTGGTCCCACTGGGCATGCCAAAATATGTGTAGTCAATTTTTCTCCTAAATTAAATGGAAATTGCAACAAAACCCAAATAACACACAAAAAAAACAAAACAACACTTAGATTAGGCATAAAAAGCTCAAACTGATGTTTCAAGCCTCTTGTTGAGTAGATTTTCCCATGATTGTCAATTAGGATGTGTGCTCATGAAATTTTGGTAGCATAATGAAGCTCGAATGAAAAATGAGAGATAGTTTTCAATAGAATTCCTAAGGGTTGGATATATAGATTTGGTGTAAAATGGATGAAGGGATAGGATTGCTTGATGGAGATCAAGGGTCGAGAGTGATTGGGATATCTCAAGCCACAATATTGTTCCAAGCGGCACAATGAGAGGGCTTGAGAGGGAGAATGTACCTTGAAGGTACAAGGCCCATGTGATTGATGTGATGGGGGGATTGACCCACTTAATCAAATATTAAGTGTGTGCAAATGATTAGTGGGTAGGTTAGGTGGGGATTAAGGTTAGGATTAGTGCAAGTGGGAGAATATGGAGGGTGAGACATTTGGAGAGAGAAAAATAGGAATTAGATAATTATATTTAATTCCTTATTGGAGGAAAGGGTATTTGGGGATTAAATTGAATAAATAATGGTATTTATTTAATTTAATAGATGAATGAGATGGGGGTAAATAATTAAAGGTAATTAATTACTTTAGGCTAGGATTTAAGGATGATCAAAGAAATAGATTATG
Organism: Sequoia sempervirens; assembly: GCA_007258455.2. NCBI lineage: Eukaryota > Viridiplantae > Streptophyta > Pinopsida > Cupressales > Cupressaceae > Sequoia > Sequoia sempervirens. The sequence continues at coordinate 220,999 of VDFB02233633.1, read as the reverse complement.
ATGACGGTTGATATAATTGAATATTAATTAAATAATAGCGTATTACTAAATCAATATAGAGGATGCAAATTTGGTCAAATTAGGGGTAAATTGACCAAATTAATATTGTCAATTTTTAGTGTCTATAGTACCAATAATGTCTGTAGTGGAATGTGTAAGGAAATGGCAATGAAATTGAAGAGATCATCTCCATAAAACCTAGATCTCCCACAACTTACTTGAATGAATCACCAAATGTTTGAGCAAGTGTAGCAAAAACATCATCAGTATGTGGATGAACCTGAGACATAGTGTTAGAATAATCACTATGTGGCTCATGTTCCCCACCAAATGATCTAGTTGTATGATCAACATCAAAATGCTATGAGCGAGCTACATGAATCTCTAAGTCCCCACATATGGAATCAACATATGAGCTAACATATACTAAAGGGATCCAAAACTATGATGAAATCACATGGTATGATATAATTAGGTCCTCAGACAATCTATGACATGTAGCCCTCTAGATCTAACCATCACCTGCAATGTGGTCCATATCATATAGAGATAGGATGTCTACCAAAACATAGGAATTTGACTCAATAGGTGACCTACATGGATGCCTCATCAAGTATTACCCCACATAGTCCAAAAATATCCTCTAATCCTGCATTAGAGTCTTAAGAATACTAACAACTACTTCCTATTGGGAAGCAATGACAACCTAATCACTAATAAGGCTTAAGGATGGAGCGAAATCAAGCATCCTCTACCCAACCAAGGTCCTAAAATTTGGAGGTTGTCAATCTTCATGACCATAAGCATCCCTGACATAAACCCTACCATGCCCCTTCCCCAAATGAGGCGGTAAATTTAAATAGTTTATATTGAGGCTTAAATAAACCTCAAAATATAATTATTGCATACAATATAATGGATTTTTTTTGTTATTTGAATAACGACCATGTGCAACAAGAAATGGAAGATAAATCGATGGAGCCATCTTAGGGAATATGAACCTATTCACCTAATATTCCCTCACCTAAGTTTTGGTGGCATACTAGGGAAAGTATTCTATTTTGATAGATTCTTTTAGAACTCTTAGTTGGACTATACTCAAAAGAACATCACCAAGAACTTGTTCCTATACCTAGGAAAAAATAGCTACTAAAGTATCACCAAAATATGCATGGATGTCTCCTAATGAATGTATAATATTAATAATCCTAACTAATATCCTAAATAATTTTGATACACACACCATGATCATGTGATATTTATCTAGAAGATTTAATTGAAAAATATATATGATTTATAGTTCACTGAAGAAAGAAATGGTTGTGAGAAGGGAAGAGACATCTAAAATTGATATTCATTTCAAGAATCGAGAAATGGAGGAAGTATCCTTAGAGTTAAGTTGAACTTGTCGCCAAAAACTTTCAAATAGTTTCAAGAATTACAAGACTAAGAATCTATATTGCATTATAGTTTAACATATGCACCAAAGATTTCATGTTTAATTTTAGATCATATCTAGTTGTACATCCTATATTGTTTAGTTTGAGATCCATTTGTACCAAGTTTGATTTTTTAGTTCATATTAAACATTAACATTTAACATGCAAAATTCTAACCTCACAACTACTTATAGTGATCATGTAACATAACTTGCATATTTAAACTTGCTAACTTCTAATTGAAAAACTAATATTCATTATATATTAAATTACTATATAAAATTAAAATGTGTTAAATTAGAATTATTTTATCTTTAAAATAAAATAAATAAAAGTGGAAATTTTTAATTCCTTTTTTCCTAAATAAAATGAATTGACATTTTTACTTTAAATCTTTAATGAAATAAAATTTAAGACATTTTAAAATTTAAATTTCATGACCTGTATATATTAACAATGATATTTAAATTCCTAACATGAGTTAACATCTCTATTTGGAATTTTTAAAATGAAATAAATGAATTCACTATAAGCCATTTTTTATAAATTAATTTTATCTTTTAATTCATTAAGTATCATAGGTAACCACAAATTAGATCTATCTAATAGGCACATTTTTAACCGAATGTTAGAATTTCCAATTTATACAGTGAAAAAATTATTGTTTACATAATTTAATCTTTATATTATTGAATATAATTTAAATATTTTTAATGAACTTAAATTTACTTTTTAACTTAGTATTAAGAAATGGGTTACCCAAATGAAAATGATCATTGGAGGGGATTATTTTGAACATGCCATATACTTAATGTAAACTCAATAGAGACAAACAAGGTAATACCCCTAATAGTTCTAATCTAGACACTATTGACACATCTCAATGATATTTTCAAGGTAGGCTAGGTTCCTTGATCTAATGTGGAACTAACAAGGTAAGTTCAAGTGTGTAACTATATTAAAGATACAAGTAGGGTCCACTAAGACACGACTGATATGTAAGTATTTAAAGAAAATAATAATATATTGATTATACATAAGACCATGTTGTCTATTGTGAGGAATATCTTGAGAGTAGACTGAAATTTGGAAATACAAGGGTGATGAATAAGGGGGAGATTAATGGAAAGAGGATCCAGGGGGATCTATTTGGGATGGATGAGGAGTTAGGAGGAGGGGAATGAGATGGTACACCATTAGCATAACTTTATATATATCCAAGAAAAATAGATAAATTTAGGAGAGGGATATATTGTTGATGTTAGTAATGTGATAAAAGAGGTGGAGTGGGTCTAGGTGAGGAAGATACCACCACATCAACATAGTTGGAAATTAAGTGTTGAGGAAAGGGGTTGGTGAAAATATTCAAGTTGGAAATAAGGCTTGATAATAACTCTAATTTATTGAATGGTGAAATTAAGCTCCCTTATACCTAGATTATCTTATTATAGATAATATCATAGATTAACTGTCATAGGAACATAAACCTAACTTTTTGTGTCAATTTTGTTGATATGGTGGTATTAGTAACACTATTTGGGATCATAAAATTATGGTAAGTAGAGATTAGGATTGAAGGGTTTAATATAAGGGAGGTTGATAAGGTTATGGGTGAGGAATTGATGAAGGATTAAATAAAAGGGATAAAATGGCTTCATCTATCAATGGTTACCCCATGAATGAGGGGAGAAGGCTAGCTTAGATGAGGAAGATGAAGGAAGGTTTGGGTAAACTTGTTTAATAGTTGACTTAAAGATGGGGTTAGGATCAAATAAGTTATTGGTGTTCTTATTTATAAGAGTATTGTTGCTTGATAAAAGAATGGAGCTGATGAAGAAGTAGGGGCATTAGATGTGGAGGAGATGGAGTCAAAATTTGAGTGCCAAATAAAAAAATAGCATTAAAGGTAGTATCTAGTGTGTAACAAAAGAGGGATATTTATGTAAGAGAATTTAATTGTAAAGCTTGATGAAAATATTCCCAATAAATACCCTCTATACATTAGAGTTAGGAATAATATAAGACTTAAAGAGAGAGAATGCATTGGTAAGAAAGATTAAATTCATCACCTTCTAATTTGGGTTTTATCTACAATATACAAGGATGATAAAACTAACTTGTAGGCCTATGTTCAATTGAACTTGTATTCCATGAAAATATACATAATATAATTATAGAGAAATTAATTTATATAGTTCTAGACAAATAAAGAGTAGAACCATTCCAAATCCATATTCTTAACAAAATGTGAATTTAAATAAGTAGAAATTTATCCTCTAATGGTCAATATATGTCAATCTATGAATTGTGTATCTCATTATACATTTTAGGATGTATGAAGGTTGTACCAATTTTTTTAGATTTTGATCCTTGAGATATATAGCGAAGGCCTTTGCACATATATTTTCTTTGATATTGATGGGCTCCAATATACCCTACTCACGAAGGCCTAAACATTTTCCTTGATAGTTCATACTCTTGAGCACTCAGTTTGGAGTAGGATGCTTGTTATGTTGGAAGAAGGATTTGAGTCCATTATTAGGTGGAGGATAATGAATAGTGGATATGATTTTTTATTTTTCTGAAAGAGAACCACCATGGGTAAAAGTGAGAGGACTGATGGGATATGGAACTAGTGTTGGGATAATTTGGGTTGGATGGGATAAAGTATGATGAGGTAGAGTAGATGGGATGGTAGGATCTATATGTGGATGAGGGGATGATAAGAAATATTTAGAGGTATTAGGTGGGATGGTAGGATCTTTATTGGGATGAGAGGATGATAAGGACTCATGAGAGGTATTAGGTGGGATGCTAGGATCCTAATTAGGATGAAAATATGATAAGGAACCATGAGAGAGATTAAGTTGGATGGTGAGATCTTGATTTGGATGAGGGGATGTATTGGTATGCTTTGGAACAAGCTCTTGACATGTTTCAACTTGTGTGGGTGTCATGATGGTGGAGGATTGCTAGATGGAATCCTCGAATGGATTTGATGGAGGGATAAAGGATTCATGAAGTTCATGGATGTGGATTTGGTTAATGAGAAGAGTTGGAGAAAGTGATTTGATTTGAGTGGATTTATGGGTTGGATGATTTCAACGGTTTGCATGGTGTTAGGAGTGGGAAGAGGAATGATAGGAATAAGACGGAGAAGTGCCTCATTAATAATGGTTGTGCATGGTTGAGTGCGATGAAATGATTCCACAACTTCAGGATGTGGATTTGGTGATGAATTATTTATAAGGAGTCCTTGGATGACATCTAAAATGAGATACTTATATATTTTAGGCTTAGGTGGAAGGTTAGGACTAGATGGAGGATTATGAATGGGTGGAGGATTAGGATTATGGATTGGGGGAGTAGGATTAGATAGAGGTGGGAAGTATGATGGATTGGAGGGAGGATTAAGGTATCAGGGAGTGGAAGGTGGAATGATATATGAGGATGTGGATAGTGGAGTGAGATAGGGTACATGGATGGTGGATTGAGGTAGGAAGATGTGGATAATAGATTGAGACATGAGGCAGTGGATTGTGGGTCAAGATAGGAAGATGTGGATGGAAGACTTGGATAATGGATTGGAGGAATAGGATTATGGATTGAGAGATGATTTGGGGGATAATGGGATTATGGATTTGAAGTAGTGATGAAGGTGATAGTGTTGTGCAAAGATGGAGGTTGAGATATGGCTAGAGGAGAAGATAGAGATATGGAAACTGGATGAGAGGGATGTGTGGGGGATAGATAAGAGAGAAATGGATGAGGAATAGGATGGGGATGTAGACGGGGGAGATTATGGTTTTCCTTATCAAAGGTAGCATAGGGATTGTTAATGGGTGTGGATGGAGGAATAATTGGTTAGCTTGGATGTGTGATTAAAGTTTGGAAGATGCTTGGGGAAATCTTGCTAGAAATGATAGAATAAAAGGGGTGATCCCACAATACTGGTTTACAATTTTTGGCCAAACTCGACACTGAAATAATTTTTTCTAACTAAATCTTCACTATCGGGCACCTATAGTGGCTAAACTATGAGGAATTTGAAGATGATGCAAACTAGAGTTTCATGACATTTTGTTTGTAGATTCTAAATATATTTTTTTCAAAAAATTTAGAATTAGATTGCACTTCTTTTTCCATCTCCTTTGAAAACTAGTTTTTTCAGAAAAAAACATGTTTAAGGAGTGGCGCTCACCATATAATGAATAAGTTTTTTTCCATGAAGGATAAAATTATAATTCTTTCGAATCTAGATTTATAACTCTGATATCTAGTGCTTCCACTTGGTTAGATAGTGTTTTATTGAATATTTTTTCCTTAATCAAGTTTTGAAGTCAAGCCAATTACAATTCAGACATAGGTGGAGTGTATAACGCGTAATTTTTTTTGTATGTATCAAAATTCTTTTTTTTTTGGTTGGATTAAGAACTTCAATATATAGTGCACTCATATTTTTCAAAAAAAAAACTGATAATCTGTTATTTTTCCACATGTGCAGAACAAAGAGCTTCATTTTTGATGAAAAACCTATGTTTAATAAAACTAAAAAAACAAATACATAATAAAACCAAAACATATTAAAATCATAATCATTGGATAGCTCGTTCCGAGGACTACTTGATTCTAGTTGGGTTTGTGAAGTCTCCTCCATTTTCATCCTCAACTTGAGCTTCAAAGGGAAAAACTTCTGATTTTTTTGGTGCCAAAGAGTAGAAAGGTGGGAAAAGGGGGGTTCGCTTGAACTAGGGGGGTTCGAGCAAACTAGGATTCATTCGAACCCCCTTTCAAAAAGGGGTTTCCATTGTGTTTTTTGACGGGATGGTGGGAACTTGCATTGAATGGGTTTCCCTGAACCTAGGTTCTAGCAAACCCTATTTTGGTTCGTTCGAACCTATTAGTTCGCTCGAACCCCCAAAATGATTTTTTTTTGCATGGGGTCATTTTTTTCAACTTTTCCTTCCTCACTCCAATTGTAAACCACTTTTGTGGGTTCACCCAAAGGGGTCTATTTCATATTCATCTTAATTGAAACCAAACTTTCATCATCATATTTAACATAATTGGGATCTCCTTTGAATACTAATTTTGGTTGCATTGAGGGAGGATGATGTAGGAGCATTACGGATGAAGTGAAATCTTGCACAACCAAAAATATTTTATTTATTTATTTTGCATTTTTCAAAATTTGGCTTGTTTTTATGTTGTAGGCATGATTTTAATGTCCCTTCACCTTCATTGAAAAACCTTGGAAGATACCTACATTCATATATTTTATTGGCCTAAAATTCAAGTGAATTAGCATGGCATTGGTATAGTTTCACATTATACATTAAAACCAAAACCCCACACCCGCATTGGGATATGTATTTTTTAATATTTTTGTAACTCCCAGGAAAAATTAAATAACTTGAAATAAAATATTTCCCATGATGTTGTGCGCCTAGGGAGTGGAGTTTTCGGAAGAGGAATTGGATGAAAATTCTTGGTTAAAAATTTGAATTCACCTAGAAAAAATATTGGAGAGGCCCATTGCATGAATTTCCACACCCATAATGGAGGATATTGAATGTTGTCTGGTAGATTTTGGTCTTAGGAAATCCAATGCCTACCTTGGGTGAATCGTTGCAAAAAATGGCAGAGGAAAAAGGGAAGGAAAACAAAGAAAACAAGTGAAAGAGATGATTTGGGTTCCCCATTCTCCATGTTCAGAAGTTGAAGATGATTTTGGTTCTTGTAGCATGTAATTTTTTGGAGTTGTGACTGATTTTTGGTTCTTTTCTTGAACTTTCTTGTAGGTGTTTTGCATTCTATCTTTGAATATATCCTATAGTTGGTTGCAGTTGCAAATAGAGCTTCCAATATGGATTGAAATGTTGACTTTTCTAAGGTTGTAGACTTCCATTATTTCATTGAATGCAATAAAAATAATATATGCTAGAGATTTTATTTAAAATTTATCTCAAGTGTTGATGTTATAAAGGAAGGCTACAACAATTGACAAACATCTTTGGTTTCTCAATTATTGATCTACATTAATTGGTATCAGAGTAGGATTATAAAGGTTTAGAGATGAGATGACACATAGAGGATGGGGTAGAGGAATACCCCCACGAGGAGAAGAAAATCTAGCACTTATGGAAATGATAAGGGGAATCCCAACAAGGTTGGAAGCCATAGAAACTTTTCAAAGAAGAGGGGTTCCTATTGAAGGAATTAGTGAAGATGAGGAAGAAGTTCCAGAGGTTGCAGTAGTGCAGGGAGAAGATTCACATGAAGAGAGATTCTTACAAGTGTTGGATAAACTTTGGAGTAAACCAAGGGTGGACCCATCAAGTTATAGTGGGAGTATGAAACTAGAAGAGCTTATTGACTGGATTGTAGAAATAGATAAGTATTTTGATTTGGGATTCATTGAAGAGAAGAAGAAGGTGAAATATGTTGGCATGAGGTTGAAGGGACATGCGTCCCTATAGTGGGATCAAGTGCAGATTGATAGGAAAAGGAAAGGAAAAGAGAAGATAAACTCATGGGAGAAGATGGTTTCAAATTGAAAACAAAATTCTTGCCTATGGATTGATGAGTCCAATTAATGGCTCAATTTTGATAGGGTTTATTATATATTTTTTGTTGTTACCATAGAATTTGGCACTTGGTTGTTGACATTTTCCATGTTATTCCCTTAAAACCATAAACCTTAGGCATAGAATTACCCATGCAACTTTTAATGACATTAACATGCTATGTGAATTATCTATGTTAATTTTACATGTGGTTGAAAGGATATTACTTTAAGGTAATTTTGCATTTACAATTGTTTGTGTGTGCTAATTTCATTATGTGGGTTCACATTAAGATGCCAATGTAAACAAATCTTGCAAAGTGGAAGGAACTCTTGTCATTTGGTCAGTTGCCAAGAGAGTAAAAAAGATGGTGATTAAGAGGTCAAAGGAGGGAAAACTCTCAATGGAGGAAAACTTACAATGGAGGGAAATTCTTAGTTCAAATAAAAGAGTGTAACTTCCTTTTAATGATCATGTTTGTTTGTTGAGAAAATATAGGGAGTGTATTGTGCTAGATTCTAATTGGGGCAAGTATGCTTTGACGAAATCTGGTGCATGCATAACTTCCTCCCTCTTTTTCTATGCTTTCAATAAGTGGCATCCTCCTATTTTGTTGGAGTCAACTGCCTAGGAAGTTAGTGTTAATTAGAAGTTTTTCTCTCTATAAATAATGGTCAGATGCCCCTTTTCATAAGGTTGGATGTTCTAAGATTGTACTTGCATTTTCCAATTTTAGTAATATAGTCATATCGCTGAAATGTTGTAATCATGTTTTCAAGAAATAATATGATATTCTAATTTGCTGCAACTGAGTTAGCTTAAGGAAGACTCACTCAAGGGGGAATACTTGGTGAGAATTCCACTCATTTAGTTTAAAATTTATTTTATGTTCAACAATTAGTTTCAGTTTCAGTAGTTGTCTGTTCATACAGCCACTGGAATTATGTTTTGTGATTGTTCCTGCAACCAAGGTAGATAGAGTAGTTTCCTGTCTGTTTGTTGAGATTTCCATTTCTATCATCCATTTCCAGTCCAGTTGTTGATGCTCAAATTAGTTGTTGATTCATGCTCAATTCTTAAGTTGATTTATTTCCAGCATTTTATTTCTAGTACTATTTATTTTCTAGTTTATGGATGACTATAGTGGAGTCCTAGTGCACACATAGTGTTGAACCATTTCAAGTTTATGTCCTTGAGTTGAAAATGAAATACACCTTCATGATGAGTAATATAGCTACTTAGTGCAGATGTCTAATCCCTAAGTTACATCTCTAAGGGCTTAGTTATTTAACCATTAGAGGAGGCCAACATTTTTGGTGTTGTTGTCGGGGATGGTGTCAAACTAGGAAGTTCTTTGGAGTCATTGATAGTTTCATTCTTGTTGTAGTATCTCTGAATTTTGTTCTTAGAATATCCATCATCTAGGAAAGTAATGATTTGCTATTCTTTCACCAATTCTTTGTGTGATTTGTTTGATATTGAGTTGATACTGCATGCATAGAGGTAGGAGAAGAGATGCTTATGGGAGATTTTTTCTTAATGACCCTAATCCTCATAATCAACTAGTTGAGTTTCAAAATCTATCAAGATATGAAGAAGAAGAAGAGGCACACCCTTTTGTTGATGTATTTACCAATTTTACCAATTCTGACACTTCTTTTGAAGACCAAAATCTGATTTAGAATCCATTTTCTTTAGAAATCCATCAAGAAGGCATGGCTGATGAAAATAGAAAAAGACTCAACCAACCATCTTTTCCATTTCCTATCACTCATCAGAATGAAGTTGACAACCTCAACAATATCCCTGCTTTAGTCCTCCCTAAGTTCTATGGGCTTGTCACAAAAAACCCTGACACATTCTTGTTTGAGTTTGATATCCTCTACAAAAGCTATGACTATACCACTGATGCTCATAGGCTTAAGTTGTTTCCTACCACCTTGAAAGAAGTTGCATTAAGATGGTTTATGAGATTAGGTAGGAATATTGTAGAGACTTGGGATGATATGAAGACAAATTTTCTTGAGAAGTACAAAGAATATTGTAGGGGCAGTGATATGAGAGGAGATAAAATATTTAGGATACATCAGAAGGAAGGTGAGAGTTTGGAGGACTACATTTCAAGGTTTCTATTTTTCCTACAAAAATCTCCACATCATACACTCAATGAAGAGTCTCAAAATTTTCTCTTCCTTAGAGGGATCAATGAAAGCTACATTAATGCTCTGGACCTGGTGGGAGGAGGAGATATCGCCCAAGTTCCTTGAGATAATATTAAGAAGATATGTTAGAACTATTCCAGGGCAGCTTTAAAGAAAGGAATAGGTTACCAATCCTCTATGGGTAAATCCTCCACCAATGGAGTTTCAAGGATGGAGATTACTCACTTGTTGAAATATTTCAAGCAAGACATCATAAAAAATTTGGCTACTCAGCTAGATACACTTTAAGCAAAGAAGAAACATTAGAAGACAGGAGAAATGTTGGTAGAATATTTCCCTTATTGCAGACAAAAGGATTTTAGATGCAAACTGGTAGCTACATTGACATCAAGTAGATCCCACCTAATTTCAATCAAATTTAGGGTGATGATGATCAAGTCTACTACATTGCACAAAGGATACCATGGGCTTCAAGACAAGGTATGCCACCAAATCCATTATCTTTTGCTGGGCCTTATTTCAATTCTTATTCATATGGTAATCAATGGAAACCCCCATAACCATCCAACTATGGAGGATATCCACCTCAGCCTTGGAATAACCCTCCAAACACTTGGCCTAATCACCAAAACTCTCCACCCTAATGGAAACAATCTCAGGGGAATTGGTAGCCATTCCAGGGGAATTGGAAGCCACCTCCAGGGAATTGGTAGTAAACATCCCAATGGAGGGGGGGAAAACAATGGCTAAACTAGACAACTACTTACATGCAACCATCTCCACAACCTAAGCAGCCTGCCATAATGCTTCCTCCTACTAGCTCAAGTTCTAGCACACCTAGACCTACTTAGTTACCAGCTCAACCCACACCTAACCCAAATAAAAAACCACAACAACATTCAGTCTACTTTGCAGATCCTAATCAATTCCCTGCAAATGTTGTGAGTGTGAGTGACATTCATCTACGTTCAAGAACCACTTTGCTAGCTCCTTCCACTCTTATCATCATCGAGCTTCCTATGGAAGAAGAGGAGCATCAGAATGTCCCCATTCATCCAAGTGTGCCTAAAAATCATGAACCAGTTCAGCAAACTAATCAAGATCCACCATTTTCTCAAAGGTTAGAAGTTGTTAAACAAAAGGAAGAGAAGGAGGAAACAACCTTTGACATTTAGGATCAGTTGAAACACATATGTGTTAAGATACCTTTGTTTCAAGCCAGAAAATATGTCCCTATATCTGGAAATGCAATCCAGGAAGGAAAAAGAAAGAACCCACTACCGTTCATGTGGTAGGAATTGTTATAAATGGAATCCAAATAAAGAATGCTCTAATTGACTCGGGAGAAACAATAAATGTGATGACTAAGGATATCCTGCAGCAACTGAATGTTGCAAAAATGAGACCTACTCCTACTGTCCTATAGCTTGTTGATAGTTCCACTATCAAGACAGATGGTATAGTAGAAGACCTTGTAGTAACTCTAGACTCTTGGGAGTACCTAGTAGATTTCATGATCCTTTCTCCTAAAGCTACACTAGGAGGATATCTCATTATTCTAGGAAGGTTGTCATTAGTCATTGCAGATGCTTACATTGGATGTCGGTCAGGGGACATGACTATTTCAAATGGGAAAAGCACTAAAAAGCTTGTTCTCTACCCTCTTGCTCAGCCATCCCATGATATGGATAACCCATATGGCCACATGTTGGAGAGGAGGTTGAGGAAGTCAATTTAGTAGCACAACTCATGATGATAGGTAGAATTCCTTTCATGCAACTTCAGAAAGAAGATGAAGTTTTGTCCTACATAATTTAGAACCATTGTGAGGTACATGAAGAATCATCCTCTCATGAATCTGGTTTTGTAGGTCGAGTGAAGATACTTCTGCCCACTCTTCCTACAACTAAATTTCCTATAGCAACTGATATGCTTCATACATTGCTGCCACATGAACTAAAAATGCCAATCATTAGTGAAATAGCCATGGTTGAGTTAACCACACAAGTGCAAGTGTCAGAAGGGAAACATCTTAATATTAACAACAAGTTGAATCAAGAGCAACAGTTGTCCCTCACAAACCTGTTGAAGACCCATCAACATGAATTTGCATGGGATTACCATGACATGAAAGGATTGGATCCCAAGCTCTATACTCATAGGATATATATTAGAGATGACTGCACACCAGTAAGGCAACCACAAAGGAGAATCAACCCTGCATTGAGGGAGATTGTGAAAATGGAATTACATAAATTATTGGATGCATGATTTATCTACCCTATCTCAGACAACTAGTGGGTGTCCCCATAGGTAATTGTGCCTAAAAAGGGAGGTAAATGGAGAGTTTGTGTTGACTACAGAGAACTAAACTTTGCAACCAAAAAGGATCATTTTCCACTTCCTTTCATAGAACAAGTATTAGATTCACTTGTAGGTAAGCAATGTTTTTCTTTTCTAGATGGATTCAATGGTTATAATCAGATACATATTGTACCTGAGGATCAAGAGAAGAAAACTTTTACCTATCCTTGGGGGACTTATGCCTACTCATTACTCCCATTTGGTTTATGTAATGCACCTGCAACCTTTCAAAGAGCAGTCATTAGCATATTTTTAGATATCTCACATGATTGTATGGAGATCTATATGGATGATTTTACTACCTATGGTGTTGATTTTGTAGAAGCATTAGAAAATATAAGGAAAAAATTATAGAGATGTGAAGACCATAATCTATCCTTGAATAGTGAGAAATGCTTCATGATGATGCGGGAAGGAGTAATCCTTGGTCACTACATCACTTAGAGAGGAATTCAAGTGGACCCAACCAAGATTGAAGTGATTACCAATCTTCCTATTCCTGCCAAGAAAAAAGATGTTAGAAGTTTCTTAGGAAATATAGGTTACTATAGGTGCTTCATTAAAGATTTCAGTAAAATGGCAGCACCATTGTACAATGTTTTAACTAAAGATGTTGAGCTCTAGTAGATAGAGGAATGTGACAAAGCATTCTCTGATTTGAAAGCAGCCTTAACCCATGCTCCTGTACTCAAAGGCCCTAATTGGGAACTCCCTTTTCATATTCATAGAGATGCATATGATTATGCTATAAGAGTTGTCTTAGGATAGAAAGAAGGAGAAATTGAGAATGCAATCTACTTTGTCAGCAAGCACCTACAAGGAGCTTAATTTAATTACACAGTAATAGATAAGGAAATGTTGGTAGTCATCTATGCCCTTAACAAGTTCAGACATTACATAACAGGATATCGGATCTTTGTCCATACAGACCATGCAGCCATAAGATACCTCATGAATAAGCCCTTGATTTTAGGAAGGCAAGTAAGATGGTTTTTGTTGATGTAGGAATTTGACATCACCATTGTTGAAAAACCAAGAAAGGAAAATGTTATAGCAATTTTCTCTCTAGATTGACTACATTAGAGGACACTCAAGTCATTGATGACTCTTTCCCTAATGACCATTCATTCTCCATCAGTGTGCATACACCCTGGTATGCTGATATAGCCAATTATCTAGTTATAGGGAGAGTTCCTCCTCATTTCTCTCCAAAAGAGAGAAGGGTGCTCATTAAGAAAACTTTTCCTTTCTCATGGATTGCAGGATGTTTATTATACACTAGACCAGATCATGTAATGAGGAGATGTGTAAGGGAGGATGAAACATATGATATACTACATGCATGTCACAATGAAATTTTACAGCTAAAAGGACAACAATGAAGATTCTTAATATAGGATATTATTGGACCACACTTCATAAGGATGCAGGCAAGTACACTAGGAAGTGTGATAGATGTCAGAGGATGGGATGACCAACTTAATCTAATGAGATACCTTTATACCTCCAAGTAGTCATCACTCCATTTGATAAATGGGGACGTGATTTTGTAGGTCCCATTGATCCTCAATCAAATGGAAAATCATACATCTTGGTTTGCACTGATTATGTGACCAAGTGGGTTGAGGTTAAAGCTATGAAACATGCTAGAGATAATAAGGTTGTAGAATTACTCTATGAGGAAATCTTCACACGTTATGGGGTTCCAAGGGAGATATTGATAGGTCAAGGAGCTTAGTTTACCTCAACCCTTGTCACAACATTGGTCAATGAATATAATGTGAGGCATGGGAAATCTACTCCCTATCATCCTTAATCCAATGCCCAGTTTGAGGTGACCAATAGGGAAATAGAGGCTATCTTGACCAAAACAGTGGCTATTCATAGGAAAGATTGGGAAAATAGGTTGCTAGAAGTTGTCTGGGCTTATAGGACCACTTGGAAGACAACCATAGGTTTCACTCCTTTTGAATTACTGTATGGGAAGACAACCATGATTCCTATTGAGTTTTAGCATAAAACTCTTAGGACTGCACTAGATCTTGGGATAGACATATCTGAGGCACAAAATGATAGAATCATGCAACTAAATGCTTTGGATGAGATGAGAACGTCAGCCCTGCATCATACTGAGGTAGTGCAGAATCAGAAGGTCAAATGGTATGATAGATACATAAAGGAAAAGAAGTTCTAGCTAGGTGACTGGGCACTCCTTTATGACTCCAGGTATCAAGATAATGCAAGAAAGCTATAGACCAAGTGGTTGGGACCATATGAAGTTGCAGAAGTCTTCCCTAATGGTGTTGTTCAACTCACAACCACTGACCCTATCAGATTCAAACTCTTGGTCAACGGTCACCATCTCACGTTGTATCATAAACCAACTTCCAAGCAAGAATTCATGCAACAATTTATCCAACACCAAACCTCTGAACTTCTTGCAGCTGAAGAAAGCAAACCTAGTGTCCCTCCTTTTTCCTAGACACGATATGCATGCAATCACATCATAATAAAGATTTCCACTTTTGTGGGAATCCACTTCTTCATTAATAAAACCATCTGCCATCCATCTCCATCTTTTCTCTCTCTTCTATAGCTCCACCATCACTTCATTCCATCACCACTGTATTAATTTCTCAACTATACTTTTAAAAGGTAATCGGTACTTTCAATCCACATTCCTTGCAAAATATACTCCAAATTTTCATGTACGTGTGTGACAATTTGTTATATCTTAATTATCTTTAGTGCATTTATTTAATTACTATAAATTAATGTTGATATTTCACATAGCATATAATTGTACTCTACCCTATCACATCATAATTACCACCCAACCTGTGTGGACACATGCTCTAATTTAGTTTATGGGGGAGTGTCGACCCATATTTCCATGTGTCATACATGTCAACAAATTTGAAATGAGCCAATTTGAATGAAATAGTTGAAATGATGGCTTGCATGTGTGATAGGACATTGAACCGCCACCATTTTTCTTGATAATACCCTTCATTTATGTTTCTTTATTGCCTTAGTCATAATCTTAAATGTCACCAAAAAGGTAAATTTCATATGACATTGGCATTAGGAATTTAGAAGAGTTATAGGAAGAAGAAATTGGGTTTTCAGAGAAAGATTGTAGGAAGGAAATTTCGCAAAAGTGTTTGCTTGATTGTGGATAACTGAAACAATGGGAGGTCAGTTGATTAGGAATGAATCTATAGTCCATGATGTGATACTCTAGGATGCAATTTCTCTAGCGGAGTTTAGGAATTATGGATGGTTGGAATACTTCCTGAAAATTTACAACTTCAATGAGGACATTGCTCTAGAATTTGCACAGACACTTTCTGACAGGAAGGTAATGGTAAAAGGGCTAGAAGTGATAGCCACTGAGGAAAGAATTGTAGAGGTAACGGGTTTTCCTATCAATGGAGAGCCATACTCTACTTCCAAGGATGCAAGGTCAGCTAGGGAAGAATTCACTAAACCCAGTGACCCTACAGTGGTTGTAGATAAGCAAGGAATGAGGAGAACTCTACCAGAGAAGTGGAAACAAGTAGCCATCCACATTGTCAAGTATATTACTTGTCAGAGCCACCAGTCATGCCTCCATTCTATTCATTTTATGGTCCTAAACCATATGAGACATGGTAGAAGAATGAGCATGCCTAATTTGTTGTATAACCTCCTTGCAATCATGGTAGTTGAAATGCAAAAAGGTAGGGATAATTTTGTCTCCCATCATTGTTTAATAAAATTTTTAGTAGAGAAATATTTACAAGAGGTGTCTGGTATGACATGGGAAGAATTTGTAAACATTGATCAGTTTAGACCAAAAAATGTGCATCCTAGAGGCCATTCTCAACCTAGTAGGGTTAGTAGGGGTGAGAGGGTTGTTAAAGCCACTCTTGGAGCTTCAACCTTTGGTGCAAACCCTAGCTCAAATCCTCTTGCAGCCGAACAAGCTATAGAAATTGGCTTCTCTGAGTCAGAATATTTAGATGAAGATAGTTCATCCTCATCCCTGATGTTGATATTCTTCCCAAAACCACAATTCAAACTAGGGCTACCATTAGAAAAGAGGAAGCACAAAAGAGAGAGGTATAAATGAGAAAAGGGAAGGCCAAGAAACAAACAATAGAGAAAGTAACACCAATACCTAAGAAATGGAAGGCTGATGACACTAGTCTTCCAGCAGCCAAAGAAAAATGTAAAATCCCTCCTAAGAAATCAAAGATAGCTGGGCCAGCTGCTAATATGCCTCCAAAGAGAAGCCCTAGACTTAGAAGAACATCTAGGGAGGAGATAGAAGCCCCTGTGGGGTAGGTGAATGTTGAAGAAAAATATATTTTTGTAGAACAAGCAAACATAAGATTAGCAGAGCTTGCTTCTATTGTAGAGCAAGTTGAAAATCAAGAGAAAGATGAGAATCAAGAACCCCTGCAACTAGAGCAAGATGAACAACCAGAATCACTACAACCGGTATTATTTGAATAGCAAGAATCGATGCGAGGGAATATTTTGGTAGGAAAACATAAACCTCCCACTTTTTCATGGAATCTTTTAGCTCTAAACCTATGTAGTGAAATGCAAAGGAAAGAGGAGTGGAAAAAGGAAAAACACAAGCTACAGGAAGAAGTTAAAAAGAAAAATGCAAAAATTGAAGAAAAGAATGCAGAGATCGTTGCCTTGAATGAAAAGGTGGATAATGTGGTGACTTTAGTGCCCCAAATGATGGAATGCATAACTCCTCCAAGAGTATATGCACCACATTTGAAGGATCGGAATATTTCCTTCAAGCTATTAAGGATTATTTTAGGCTTGAGACCTTCTATTGAAACTCATCATGAATTTTTCCAGGCCTATCAATCTTCCCCTCCTGAAGTTAAAAATTGTTTGTGTGAACTGTACCTACATAATTATGTTGTGCCTAATGATCATGATTGGAACCATTACTATACATTGGAGATATCCATTTAAGGGCATTTATGTCATGGATCTAGAATGAAATTAGCTGAGGGAAGCAGTTTAGAGCTTACAAGGAAAGAGAACTGCATACTCCCTTGCCTCTCAGAGTTGAATACTGTAACCCTGCAGACATTTACCAGACATGGCATAGAATTCTTTATCACCCAAGCTAAAAAAATAGGATCATGCCTATTAGGGAAGAGGCATATATGGAATATGAGAAGGTAGTTGCTACTACATTGAAATCGATGATGGGGTACTTATCACAAAGGAGGAAAATTTTGACAGATCAATTGAAACAAGTCAAACCCCACTCCTTGCAAAATTATGTTGCAGCATGCAAATAGACTGACAGGTACATACAAATTGGAAGGATGAACCAACAATGTTGGCTTCCATTGACATTTCAACCACCTACTCTATTATGGCCAATGCTAGATTACATGTACTATCAATATGGCATAGCTACATAAAAGCCAAGGTGGAATAGATTGGAAAACAAGTAAAGATTCTACTGGGACCCCAATTCAGATACTGTAGAGATTGATCTAGGACAGTTGGTAGTTGGTGACTTTAGAGCTCTGACTAGGAAAAAGAATAGTGCTTCCTCTGCTAGAGGACCAACAAAACATTAGGTTGGGGGGAGATGACGAGTCCAATTAATGGCTCAATTTTGATTGGGTTTATTATATTTTTTTTTTTGTTACCATAGACTTTGGCACTTGGTTGTTCACATTTTCCATGCTATTTCCTTAAAACCATAAACCTTGGGCATAGACTTATCCTGATGAATTTTAATGACATTAACATGCTATGTGAATTATCTATGTTAATTTTACATGTGGCTGAATGGGTGTTACTTTAAGGTAATTTTGGATATGCAATTGTTTGTGCGTGCTAATGTCATTATGTAGGTTCACATTAAGATCTTAATGTAAATGAAGCTTGCAAAGTGTAAGGAACTCCTGCCAGCTGGTCGGTTGCTAAGAGATTCAAAAATATGGTGATTAAGAGGTCAAAGGAGGGAAAACTCTTAATGGAGGAAAACTTCCAATGGAGGGAAATTCTTAGTTCAAATAAAATATTTTGTCTTTTAATGGTCATGTTTGTTTGTTGAGAAAATCTAGGGAGTGTGTTGTGTTGGATTCTCATTGGGGTAAGTCTACTTTGACCAAATCTAGTGCATGCATAACTTCCTCCCTCTTTTTCTATGCTTTCAATAAATGGCATCCTCCTATTTTGTTGGAGTAGATTGCCTAGGTAGTTAGGGTTAATTAGAAGTTTTTCTCTCTATAAATAATGGTCAGATGCCCCATTTCATAAGGTTGGATGTTCTGAGATTGTACTTGCATTTTTCAATTTTAGTAATACAATCATATTGTAAGTGTTGTAATCATGTTTTCAAGAAATAATATGATATTTTGATTTGTTGCAACTGAGTTAGTTTAAGGAAGACTCACTCAAGGGGGGCCACTTGGTGAGAATTCCACTCATTTAGTTTAAAATTTATTTTCTATTCAACAATTAGTTTCATTTTCAGCAGTTGTATGTTCCTACAGCCATTGGAATTTTGTTTTGTGACTGTTCCTATAGCCAAGGCAAACATAGTAGTTTCCTACCTGTTTGTTGAGATTTCCATTTCTATCATTCATTTTCAGTCTATTTGTTGATGCTCATAGTAGTTTTTGATTCATGCTCAGTGCTTAAGTTGATTTCTTTCCAACATTTTATTTCTAGTACTATTTCTTTTCTAGTTTATGGATGACTACAGTGGAGTCCTAGTGCACACACAATGCCGATCCATTTCAAGTTTACGTCCCTGGGTTAACAATGAAATGCACCTTCATGATGCGTAAGATAGCTACTTAGTGTAGATGTCTAATCCCTAAGTTACAGCTCTAAGGGCTTATTTATTGAACCATTAGAGGAGGCCAACATGGATTATCACATTAATTTAATTAAAAGGTTGCAAAACCTTAAGAAAAAGGATTTGAGTGTCATAGAATACACAAAGGATTTCTATAGATTGAGCATACGTGTTTGACACATAGATGATGAGCAAGTAGCAAGGTATGTAAATGGCTTGAGAATTAACATTTAGGATGAGTTCAACAACGTCTTGATAATGATGGTGAAAGTAGTGGAGAATATAATAAGAAGGAAACAAGGAATATTTAGAGGAAAAGGAAACCCACCATGAGGTAGGGGACAAGTGGAAGAGGGCAGTTGATAAAGGAAAACCATCATCAAAACCCTGACCAGTATCTCTGAAAATATTCCATTCTCTCAATTTTCACCAACTCACTCTTCATTTCACATTGTTACCAAAGAAAAAATGACACCCAATTAAACCTTACACTAACTACCAATACATCTTACTCATTATGTTCTTGATAGAAATACACTAGTAACATATCCTCATATTTCTGATTTATCAAAATTATTGATACTCACAGTCAAGTCACCATATGCACATTGGAATCACCATACCCAAATCACCAAAACAACAAACACTACCTTATAAACTTTTCCAAAGCATAGAAACACATTTTCAAACCTCTTTTAGATAGGTCCAAAACAATTTTCAATTATTTATTTCACTATCCCAATAGAAACTCAGTTTCTTACATGCAATTCCTAATGTTCTACTATCATTTCAAGACCTTTAAAGGGTGCATATTAAAAAACTCAGAATGAATCTCCCAACACTATATATTGTTCCAGGGACCCATTTATGCTTACAATAACATACCAAAAAAATAGATAAACTTGCTTTGAAACAATCACTAAGAAAATTGACTATACGCTACCAAAGAACCCTAATTAGGCCAAATAAACAAAGTGAATCCTATTTAATCATCTCCTTTTCTCCAAGTAACAAAAAATGGTCTTTATCCACGTTCCAAATCATAAGATTCATTAACTTTTAGGAGTTAATAGGCCCAATAGAGCGTTGAACAATCAAACCCTTAATTATAGGCTTAACCATGCACAAGAAATGAGGGTTTGTTGTTAAAATACCTTCCAGACCTCTAAAGGCTTTTCCACTATTACAAACACTTAGGAATAAGCCTGCACACACAAAATGAACCACCTTCAAACATTTCCCAACATTATTTCATCCATTCCTAACTTATAGGCTCTAATTTTGAAAGGAAAACTCAGAAATTGGATTTGTATCAGTAACAAGACTCCATATTTTCGTTACCCCTATAGCCACACACTCAATAAAATTGAAAATACATTAAATACAATCTATTCCATTGATCCATTAACCCTACATTGGTGGAATGGCCATTAATTTCTTAATGGACTCTCAAAACCACTATATGAAGAACACAAAATGAGACTCAAATAATTAGCCTCAAACTCTTTATTCTTGAAAAGAACAACCTCACACTCTCCAAAATGAAAGTTAAATCTTTCCTTGATGAAAAAAAACAAAAACCAATCCTATGAATTGCTTAAACTAAATGTACAAAACTGAAACAAGAATGGAAAAAGTTACTAAAACTGAAACAGGGATATCTTATTGATTATTTTGTCCAAGAATACAAAAATATACCCTTCACTCAGCATTTTCAAGGCTTTTAAAGATGTTTTCCATCCAATAACTATCTCTTCAACTTCCTTCATCAACCTATCCCTACAAAACTCTTCATATTCCTTTTTTTTTGCTCTTTTTTTTGTATTTTTACACAATTGGCAACTTTTTGCATTTTTTCCCAAATTGACTTAACTCACCTCCTAGTGACCTAGTAAAAATTCAAATACATTGAAATAGGTATTCACATGACCTTTTACATACATTTTACATTTGAAAATTCTTTTTTTTTTGAAAATTTTCCTTTTGTAGGCATTTTGTGAGCAAGGTGCTCTTGCACCATACACCCAACTAGCAAAACCTTTCCAAGTCCCTTGGAAACATGTTGTATCACTTATTTGTACCTGCAAAACAACTTCAAATTTTTCTTGGACTACTTCTTCATTCTTCCTCTGGAACCTTTTTACTTGTCTTTGTCTTGTTTCCATTCTTTTTTCTTCATGTCTTTTCCTTTTTCCTTCACTTGTCTTTTTTCCATCTCTTTCTCTTTCTGCCATTAGGTTCTCAATCATTCTTCTTCTTTCAAAAGGACACAGGATTTTCCTTTCACAAGTTTCTTCTTTCCACTAACTCTTTCCTCAACCAAGGACACAAGACTATCCTTGCAAACTTTCCTCTTTCTCTCACAATTCATCCTTGACCTTCTCTGACCATCTTATCTTCTTCTTTTCTTCTCAATTACTCCCACTAGTGGAGTACTCTCATCATGGGTGCAAACTCAGGTGCTTCATAGACAACTATCCATCTAGTTCTTACTGTATCACAACACAACTCAACAACTCAGCAAACTTCTTTGCCTCACCTAGGTGTCTCCGCTTTCTCTCCCTAGTCTTTTGGCAACCAACAACTAGGTTCTTCTTAACCTACACAAACTCACAACTTCTTTCTGTAGCTTAGATGGATCAAGCACCTGCAACCAACTAGAAAAAACTCAACAACCAACTTCTGCAACAACATCAACAAACCATCAATTCAACAAACCATCAGAACCTTGCTAGCTCTGATACCAATTGATGCAGAACATCAATCAACAACCATCATTCATCAGGAAAACTTCTATCCCAAACACTTTTTGGAGAAGATAAAATTGAACAAGCAACAAATCCACTATAATTTTCAAAAATCATACACAATTCCATTTGTTTCTTCATTCTACAAAGCTTCAAGGTATCAAGTCAGTATTCTAACTTCAACAAAAACCATATTCCAAACTATCATCAAAACCCTAATTAGTATCTTTGAAAATATTCCATTCTCTCAATTTTCACCAACTCACTCTTCATTTCACCTTGTTACCAAATACAAAAGGACACCTAATCAAACCTTGCACTAACTACTAAGACATCTTACTCACTATGTTCCTAATAGAAATAAACTAGTAATGTATCCTCATATCTTTTATTTGTTAGACTTATTGATACTCATAGTCAAGTCACCATATGCACATTGGAATCACCATACCCAAATCACCAAAACAACAAACACTACCTTATAAACTTTTCCAAAGCATAGAATCACATTTTCCAATGTCTTTTAGACAGGTACAAGACAATTTTCAATCATTTATTTCACTATCCCAATAGAAACTCAGTTTCTTACATGCAATTTCCAATGTTCTACTAGCATTTCAAGACCCTTAAAGCGGGTATATTAAACAACTTAGACTAAATCTCCCAACACTATATACTATTCCAGGGACCCATTTATGCTTACAATAACATACCATAAAAATGGATAAACTTGCTTTGAAACAATCACCAGGAAAACTGACTATACGCTGCCAAAGAGCCCTAATTAGGCCAAATTAGCAAAGTGACTCTTATCTAATCATATCCTTTTCTCCAAGTAACCAAAAAAAGTCTTTAGCCATGTTCCAAATCACAATATTCATTAACTTTCATGAGCTAATAGGCCCAATAGAGCATTCAACAATCAAACCCTTAATTATAGGCTTAACCATGCACAAGAAATGAGGGTTTGTTGTTAAAATACCTTCCAGGCCTCTAAAGACTTTTCCACTATTACAAACACTTAGGAATAAGCCTTCACACACAAAATGAACCACCTTCAAACCTTTCCCAATGTTATTTCATCCATTCCTAACTTGTATGCTCCAATTTTGAAAGGAAAACTCAAAAATTGGCTTTGTATTAGTAACAAGACTCCATATTCTCATTACCCCTACAACCACATACTCAATAAAATTTAAAATACATTAAATACAATCCATTCCACTAACCCACTAACCCTACATAAGTGAAATGGCCATTAATTTCTTAATGGACTCTCAAAACCACTGTTTGAAGAGCACAGATCGAGACTCAAATAATTAGCCTCAAACTCTTTATTCTTGAAAAGAACAACGTCACACTCTCCAAAATGAAATTTAACTCCTTCCTTAATGAAAAAAAACAAAAACCATGCCTATGAATTGCTTAAACTAACTATACAAAACTAAAACAAAAATGGAAAAAGTTATTAAAACTGAAACAAGGGTATCTTATTGATTATTTTGTCCAAGAATACAAAAATCTACCCTTCACTAGGCCTTTTCAAGGATTTTAACTATTCTTCCCATCCAATAATTGTATCTTCAACTTCCTTCATCAACCTATCCCTACAAAACTCTTCATATTCCTATTTTTTTGCTCTTTTTTGTATTTTTACACAATTCACAACTTTTTGCATTTTTTTCCCAAATTGACTTAACTCACCTTTTAGTGACCTAGTAAACATTCAAATACATTTAAATAGGTCTTCACATGACCTTTTACATACATTTTACATTTGAAAATTCATTTTTTTTGAAATTTTTCCTTTTGTAGGCATTTTGTGAGCAAGGTGCTCCTACACCAATGAAGGAGGAGTTGGTATATTTTGGGTTTGTAATATCAAAGGAATGCTTAAGGATGAATATATAAAATGTTAAGGCAATTCTATAATGGCCATCACCTAAGAGCATGTTTGAGGCAAGGAGATTTCATGGTTTGGAAAGTTTTAATAGGAAATTTATCAAAGATTTCAGTAGAATTTTTGCACCAATCACATACACAATTAAGGGAGAAAGAAAGGGCTTCAAATGGATGTTTGCAATAGAGATAAGTTTTAACATTTTGAAGGAAAAGGTGACTAAACAACCCATATTAGCATTGTCATATTTTAACAAAGTGTTTCAAGTTGATTGTGATGAAGTGGGGCAGCAGTAGGAGGATTTTTCAATCAAGAAAGAAGGCCCATAGCTTACTTCAATGAAAAAATAAATGAATACAAGAGGAAATATTCAGTGTATGATCAAGAGTTGTACTCTATTGTGTAGGCCCTCAAGAATTCAAGACACTATTTGTTACCGGAGGAGTTTATCCTCTACATAGATTATCAATCCTTGAAATTTATTAACATACAAGGTAAGCTAAATTAAAATCATATGAAGTGGGTGAAGTTATTGAAAATTTATTATTTTTTTCTTAAACCTACAAGTGGTAACTCAAATTGGGTAGCGAATGCTTTGAGTAGGAGGTGTTTGTTGCTAAATAAAAGGCAAGCCAATGTTATGGGTTTTGATTTGATGAAAGAGTTGTATGAAAATGATTTTTATTTTAGTGAGGCATGAGAATATTTTAAGTCTCCCATAGAGGGTGATAAAACCAAGTGGCTGGAGTATTTCATTCAAGAGGGGTTGTTGTTCAAGGGGAAATGATTGTGCATACCAAGGGGATCAATGGGGGAGAACTTGATTCAGGAAAAACATGGTGGATGACTTGGTCGACATTTTGGAGTGGATAAAACTTTGGGGCAATTGAATGAAACTTAATATTGGCAAAGTATGGGTAAGGATGTGAAGAATATATTTAAAAGGTTCTCAATATGTCAACATGCCAAAGGAAGTAGCCAAAACACAGGGTTATATCAGCCTTTTCCAATTCCGGATAAGCCATGGGAGGAAGTTGTTATCCAATTTTCACCTAGAACTCAATTTGGTAGAGCTGAAGCAATTCATTTTCATTTTAAGGTGAAAAGATTCTAACATATTTTTGTCATGCTTAACCATTTCATATTAAAGTTTAAAAGAAAAAATTTAGTTTCATTGTGCAATGTGTTACAACAGAAGGATGTTAAGGGAAAGAATTTAGTTTTGTCATTCAATGCTTTGCAACATAAAGGAGACTACATGAATTATAAGATGTTCCAATTTCATTCATTTTGTAATGTTTCATTCATTTTGAAAAATAAATATACACAAGATTGCATAAGTGTTTCTTTTCTATTCATTGGAAAGAAAGGAGTAATCAAATGTCCCACACAAGCTATGGGAGTAGTTGAACTAAAGCAACATAGGAAATACACTATACATCTAAAGATGAAAGCCATAAAAGGAGAATATAAGAAAAAACATATCCATCATTGCCTACTAAAGTTTGGTGTTGATCTTCATTGTTGCCTACTCCTCCTTGCTCCTGGTCTTCAAGTGAACCTACATCATGATAAGAGGTTGGTTAGAGCTCTAGAAATAAATCTTCCTATGTTCCCTATCAACAAAAATATAGCATATACCTATGATGCTTTAAGTCAGTTGAGAAAATATCAGATGTATGTAAGAGAGCTTGAAAAATAAAAGATCACAGGAGCATTGAGCTTCACTTTTTTTTATCTAACATGTTTGTTCATTGTATAGGTATAGGTGAGATCTTGTTGCTGATTCATTTCTATTGACATCATAGCATGTGGTGCAAAAATGGACTCCCACAAGGGTTGAGCCCAGCATGCTGCCCCTAAGTTTCAAAAGGGGGAATGAGAAAGGAAACACACATTCATAATGCTCAAATCAAAGCATTGCAGCTAAAGGAGTAATTCACAAAGTGGTTGTAAGAATAGTTGGCAACATTGATCATTCATGACAACCAGATCAAAAGTGCAATAAGGTAGCCCTCTATTTTTAAATGGAAATCATGGATGAACAATGGGCCCATTTGAATGCTTAAGTGATATGCAGAACAAAAAAGAAGTGCACTTTCTTCATTAAAAGATTATTGTTAGCATACAAATATTCCATGCTATCTTTGTTTGGTTTAATTGATTGGTGTTGTATCATATCTTATTGCTATATTTTTTTTATTTATGTAGTTTGAAGTACATACCCTAAGGTACAACCATCAAGAATTAATAGGTGATGAAAAACAAGCTTACAAGGCTACACACAAAGTACATCAAATGAGCATAAGATGGTGATCATGCCTTCTACATGAATGAAGATGCAAAATGTGGCTGATGGCTATCTCAACTAACATAGTCTTGGGGTTTAAGTGTGTTTAGAAGAAAAGAGTAAAAGTGTAGATCATCATTGTACATCAAAAAGGGCACTAAAATTCATTACATATAAGTAGACACATAGTGAAAGAAGCAATTGGAAACCTTTAGGCCAATGACAAATATTGGGAAACAAAGAGAACATAGACCTACTTTACCACTGTGAAAGATTAGTGGCATCTTTTGAAGGGAGAAGTTATTGTGATACATATTGCATCCAACACGCCTATATTAGGAATCTCATGCATATTTAAAATTATAAAAATAATCAATGACATTGCAGCCTTCAGGAGGTCAATGACAATGAAGAAACTTAATGCCAATCTTCCTAGCACAGTGCAATGATAGTTACAATTCATATATAATGTAGAGACTTAGCCAAATTTCATCACCAATAGAGTTATGGAATGAAGATAATGTGTGAGGAGAAGAGTATGTTTCAGTTTTGTTTATTGCCTGTGTATAGTGTTAATAAAAACAGTGGAAAATTTGTCTAGGAATGATCTCAGTGCAAGTAGGGTTCCTTGTGGAGAAATTTGTAGGTTATGAAGAGGCCTTACCTGGGCGGTGTTAGCATCTAAAAGTTCTTGAGTCAACATAAGAATGATGACAGTATGTGACACAATGTTAACTGGGTAGACAGTGATATTAAGGCTATTAGTGATCCATGCCAAAAAAATCCCATAGATGAACATTGTCAAGCATATTGTTTAATGGAAAACAACCAATTTAAGGTGGCATCAAGGAAGTGCATGAATGTAATGAGATCACAATAGGAAATAAGTATATCGGGCTTAGTTTATGGATAACATTTCTTAAATGGTGGTTGTCACAAAGCACTCAATGTAGTAAGACAATTCCTAGGTTCTAGAGAGAGTGAAAGGAGTTGATAAGGCAGTGATGGTCAAACCCTGCATAGTAGGGTACAGTGACGTGCTTCTCCATTAAATGTATTCTCAATATTTTATTTTATGAGATAAGATTGTTTTGCTCTAGAGGCACTGATAGTTCATTGGAGATGTGAGTTTTCATGTATGAAATCTCAAGTTTGTAAGGCAAAGGTCATATTTTCATACTCCTTCAGTTCAATTAAAATAGCAAAGCATTCCTATCTCATATTTTTGTCTCATATTTGTAGTATTGGTTCAATGTTTCATTGTGATCATAAAAATTGGATCCTTTGTTATGTCTCATTATTGTGAATTTGTGTGCAAGAATTTCATATCAATTAGGTTTTGTGTTATGTTTAGTTTTCGAGCGTTCATGCAAATCGTTGTTGAGTTGTATGTTTTAGATGAGATTGTGAGAGTTAATGTTTTCATAAACTGATTGTGAATGAATTTATTAAAATAAGTTAAAAGTTCTAGTGTATCACCCATTAGGTTTAGGATTTCATTTCAAGTTATCTTTCTAAACCCTTTTCTCATAAAGTCTTTAGTTTAGGTGATCTGCTAGGGGAACTAGCCCTCTCTGGAGATTTGTTCTCATCATGAGTTACCCACAACTTGAGAACATTTTCATGTTTCAACATGATAGTTAAGTCAAATCTTAGCTAAGGTGCAATCCTGATTGACAATAGTTTTTGGCACGCCCGATGGGACTAATTGGACTCTTTCAGTTCAATATTTGATTATTTATTGTTGATATTAGATGTGTATGTTAGTAAGATCTTCCTTTGGAGGAAAAAATATACACACATCGGGTGACTCCGAGCTCAAACTTACTAGTTTTGGTATGATCAAGTGCTGGTTTATTTCAAAAAAAAAAAAAAATTCTTATTTTCCAGCTTTTGAATGAATGAATAGGTCAATGTTTCATGGAGAGATGTCTTACAATCCATCATATCATGAAAGCTCTACTTATCCACGTCATCATCAGTCATATTAGGCCAATCATGTTGCTTGTTTCAATTCCAAGGATTTTCAAAACCAACATGCCCAGTATAATTACCAACCACCCACCCCCGCTCAACCTCCATATGAACTGTCATACACTCAAAACTAGCTGCAAAACAAGGAGGTTGCAAGCATAAAGGAGATGATGCTTGAATTCACAAAGAAAATAGAGGAGATTAAGAGGCAACATGAGTATAATCAGTAGCAAGAAGAGATGGTTTATCAGGCCTATCTCCACAAGCAGGAGTTGGAGGCTCAAAGGATACAAATTGAGGGGAACCTTGAAAGAGAGATAGCTACAAAAGAGGAGCAGATGAAGTTCATGTTTTCTCAAACTCAAAGGCACAAATTCCAAGTAGCTCCTACAATTCCAGATCAGCCAGCTCAAGAGGAGGTTTGTAAGTATAAATTTCCAAGTTTTAGACAAGGTGACTCTCCTACACCTTCCCAAGCTGAAAATTCAAGTTTTAGGAGCTTCACTTCATTTCAAGAGCCTGTTATTGAGCAAGAAGCTAGCCCAACTGCTAGTTTTCAAAACCCATTTTTTGGAAAATACATTCCCAAGTTCAATACACTATGCTTCATCCAAGATGAACCTATTCTTGAGCAAGTTTAGCCTTGTATAGTTATGGAGCAACCCCTTGAACAACATCTTTCTCCTCAAGAAATCCAAGAAGCTTCCCAAGTTCCCTCACCTGATGAATCCAAAAGTGTACCCATTGATGAATATACCATACCTCCCATGGAGAAGCTTAGAAATGTAAATCCATTCCGTTCAACTTTGGAGGCTTACCACTTAGAGCAGCAAGAGATGGAGCAGGAAAAGTTTTCTCAAGATGAATCTTTGCTTGTTTTTACTAATGCATTTCCTGGTTTTGTTGAAAATGATCAAGTTGTTTTAATAGATCAATCAGGACAATAGGATGAAGGGGTAAATGAGGCTAGTCAAGAGTATCATTCCACAAGTTGGTTTGATGAGTTACCTCCTTTCATTGAAGATGATGAGGAAGATGTTTTTATCTCATCCACAATAGTTTCAAAACAAAAAGAATATGCTCAACAATGTGAGGAGTTGTTGGTTGAAGGCAGTCCATCTGATAATCAGACCTTGGGGCAGCAAGAGGAGTGCAAGTGTGAACCTTTTGTGGGATTTAAAAATATTGATGGGTGCTACCATGAGCAAATACATGACAACAACCCTGAGTTGAATGATCTAGAGCTTGGGCAGGATCTGTTTCAAGATGAGATTGAGCTTTTCTACTTATGCTTAGATGTTATGCCAACATATTTGGAGGAGGACTATCCCAAGCAGCAAGAGCAAGAGGTCGAAATGGTTGTATTCCCAAATGAGCCACTAGTTATTGAGCAGCCTAATCGGCAAGGTGAAGAGATGGCTATTTTTGGCCCCTCTTGTGCCACCAAGTCAAAAAAATCAGTTTTGGAGCAAGAGGAAGAAGATGGTCTTGATGGGGTTCAAGAAACTTCTCGTGAAGTTGATTTTCATGAGTTTAGTTGGTTGGAGGAGCTGTCTTTTGGTTGTATAGAAGAGCTTGAAGTTGATGTGTGGATTGAAAGTTTGTCGGGAGAGGCTATCTCATTGTCTGAGCATTTGCTGTCCTTTATTGAAGAATAAAATCCTAATTCAAAAGGTTCCTCTTTGGGTGATAATGTGGATTTTGAGCCTAGTCCAACTCTTACCAGGAGCCTTCCAAGAGTTGATAGCCTTGATGAGCTATTAGCTACTCTAACTGAAGAGGATGGTCCATTGACCATGGAGGAGGAATTGACATGGAAAGATATCATGCAAGGTGAATTTGATGTTGTTGTTGTTGCTCACTCAAATTGTCTTCTCTCCAGTCCAAAGCCTTCAAGGGGATGTCCTATTAGGCATTTAGCTTGGGTGGAAGCCAACGAGAAGGAGTGGCCCCATAGAAATACTACTCAATAGCATGAAAGAAGATATCAAGTAAGGCACAACCAGTTCAATTGTTCATTTGATCATCACTAGCTCCCCAATCAAAATAGGTGGGTAAGTGAATACATTTTCCTCCTTAGAAAGTTATTGTAGTAGTTTGTGGGGTATTTTCTCTTTCCCCATCTCTTTTGGTTGATTCATAAGAAATAAAAAGCATCCTCTATTTGTTACAAGAGGGAGTTATTTTTCAAAACCAATTAATGTTTTTGTTTGAGTATCATTTTCGCTGGTTAGTGTAGGGTAGGTTTAGCGTTTGCTGCTAATAAATTCTCAAGGCACGTTTATTTCAGTTTTTTTATTTCTCTAAGTGTTGTTGCACATGTTTGTTGGCCACTAGGGCCTTTTTAGTTTCTTTTAGTTTGTTGTTTTGCTACTGTTTGGAATA
The DNA here is from genome assembly GCA_007258455.2 of Sequoia sempervirens. NCBI lineage: Eukaryota > Viridiplantae > Streptophyta > Pinopsida > Cupressales > Cupressaceae > Sequoia > Sequoia sempervirens. The sequence goes on along the minus strand of VDFB02233633.1, from coordinate 190,334 downwards.
TTTACATATTTGGTTTCATAGTTTTCTAAGTTTGAGAAGGGGCAGATTTGACTCCATGGCCAATGAATTGTTTAAGGAAACTAGTCTATATGCTTAGCAGGCAAGCATTCAGTAGAAATCAACAAAAATGTTACCAAATTTTCACCTAAAACTCAATTTGGTAGATCTGAAGCAATTCATTTTCATTTTAAGGTGAAAAGATTCTAACATATTTTTTCTATGCTTAACCATTACATATTAAAGTTTAAAAGAAATAATTCAGTTTCATTGTGTGATGTGTTACAACAAAAGGATGCTAAAGGAAAGAATTCAATTTTATCATTCAATGCTTTGCAACATAAAGGAGACTAAATGAAATATAAGATGTTTCTTTCATTCATGTTGGAAAAGAAATATACACAAGACCACATAAATGTTGCTTTTCTATTCATTGGAAAGAAAAGAGTAATCAAATATCCCACACAAGTCATGGGAGTAGCTAAAATAAAGAAACATAAATGCAATATACATCTGAAGAAGAAAGCAATAAAAGGGGCATATAAGAAAAAGCATATCCATCATTTCATACTGAGGTTTGGTGTTGATCTTCATTGTTGCCTGCTCCACCTCACTATTGATCTTCAAATGAACCTGCATCATGATAATAGGGTTGGTTAGAGCTCTGAATATGAATCTTCCTATGTTCCCTATCAACAAAAATATAGCATATTCCTATGATGTTTTAAGTCAATTGAGAAAATATCAGATGTATGCAAGAGAGCCTCAAAAATAAAACATCACAGGAACATTGAGCTTCACCATTTTTAATTTAACATGTTTGTTCATTGTGCAGGTATAGGTGAAATCTTATTGTTGATTTATTTGTGTTGACATCATAGAATGTGGTGCAAAAATGGGTTCCCACAATGGTTGAGCCCAACATGCTACCCCTAAGTTTCAAAAGGGGGAATGAGATAAGAAACACACGTTCATATTGCTCAAATCAAAGCATTATAGTTGAAGGAGTAATTCACAAAGTGGCTGTAAAAATAGCTACAACATTGATCATTCATGACAACCAGATCAAAAGTTCAATAAGGCAGCCCTCTATTTTGAAATAGAAATCACAAATGAACAATGGGCCCATTTGAATGCTTAAGTGATATACAGAACAAAAAAGAAGTGTACTTTATTCATTAAAAGACTGATGTTAGCATAAAAATATTCCATGCTATCTTTGTTTGGTTTCATTGATTGGTGTTGTATCATATCTTATTGCTATAATTTTTGTTTTGTATGCGGTTTGAAGTACATACCCTAAGGTACAACCATCAAGAATTAAGAGGTGATAAAAAACAAGCTTACAAGGAAAAACACTAAGTACATCAAATGAGCATAAGATAGTGATCATTCTTTATTCATAAATGAAGATGCAAAATGTGGTTGATGGTTGTCTCAACCAACATAGTCTTGGGGTTTTAGTTTGTTTACAAGAAAAGAGTAAAAGTGTAGATCATAACCGCACATCAAAAAGGGCCCCAACATTCATTACATAAGTATACATAGAGTGAAAGAAGCAATTGGAAACCTTAAGGCCAATGACAAATATTGGGAAACAATGAGAAAATAGGCCTACTTTACCATTGTGCAAGATTAGTGGCATCTTTTGAAGGGAGAAGTTATTGTGATAAATTGCATCCAACACCCCTCAATTAGGAAGCTCATGCATATTTAAAATTATAAAAATAAATAAATTGCAACCTTCAAGAGGTCAATGGCAATGAAGAAACTTAATGCCAAGCTTCCTAGCACAGTACAATGATAGTTATATTTCATACATAATGCAGAGCCTTAGCCATAGTTCATCACCAATAGAGTTATGGAATGAAGGTAATGTGTGAGGAGAAGAGTATGTTTCAGTTTTACTCATTTCCCATGTATACTGTTAATCAAAAGAGTGGGAAATTTTTAGGAATGATCTCAGTGCAAGCAAGGTTCCTTGTGGAGAAATTTGTAAGTTATGAAGAGGCCTTACCTGGGTGGTGTTAGCTTCTAAAATTTCTTGAGTCAACATAAGAATGATGACAGTGTGTGACACAATGTTGAGTGGGTAGACAGTGATAATAAGGTTGTTAGTGATCTATGCCAAACAAAGACCATAAATGAACATTGTCAAGCATATTGTTTAAGGGACACAACCAGTTTAAGGTGGCATCAAGGAAGAGCATGAATGTAATTAGATCACAACAGGAAATGAGTATATCGAGATTAGTTTAAGGATCACATTTCTTAAATGGTGGTTGTCACAAAGCATTCAATGTAGCAAGACAACTCCTAGGTTCCAGAGAGAGTGAAAGGAGTTGATAAGATAGTGATGGTCAAACCCTGCATAGTAGGGTATAGGGACATGCTTCTCCATTAAATGCATTCTCAATCTTCTATTTTATGAGATAAGATCATTTTGATTTAGAGTTACTGATAGTTCATTGGAGATGTGAGTTTTCATGCATAAAATCTAAAGTTTGTAAGGCAAATATCCTTCTTTAAGAGCACCTGTATTACAACAAGGTGGAGCATTCTTCATGATCTCAAATACAGTGCATGATAGACAGAAACCATGGCTAGAGGGAATATGATTTTAAGAGGTCGATGCCAAGTGGAGAGGTCCTCATCTTGTTTTCAGTGAGTCAAAAGCCATGACCAATAAAAGGAGAAGCCATCAAGCTCATGAAAAGATAAGGAGCACTCAAAAATTCAAGAGGTTGTGACCTTAGTATACAGGAAACCCTCATAATTGATGAAAATAATAAACTAAGAATGCAAGAGTTTCACGTTTCACAAAAAATGATGAGTCCAATTTATGGCTCAATTTTGATAGATTTTACCATCCATTTTTTTTAGTTGTCATTGACTTTGATACTTGGATGATGACCCTTTTATGATATTTCCTCAAAACCATAGACATTGGGCGTAAGCTTCTTTTTTTTCTCATATTTTCATTTATGTCATGCATTTCAGCTTAGTATAGTTGTTGGTTGATGTTCAACACTTATGATATTTCATTCCAAGCAATTTACTTTCAACATTATGTCTTTCTTAGCTGTAGAATGAAGATGGCTACTATGGATTCCTAGTGCACATACTATGTCGACTAGTCGCGCCCACAAAAGGATATAAAAATCACGACAAACCCTAACCTGGGAATTGGACATTCCAGCAGGCGACTAATATCTTCTTATGGTCATTCATTTACTTTGTCAAACTAGGGAATGTATACTTGAAATGGAGCGGCACTATATGTGCACTAAGAACCAGTTTCAGTCATGATTTACTAGAAATAAATGCATGAAAGGAATTCTAATTATGCTACAGGAATGTAATGAAAAACCTTCTAAACTTAATCAAAGAAAAAATCATGACGGCTATTACTAAGAGACAAACTATGAACTGGCCTTATGCTGCAGGAAAAAACACAGGGATGGATTCCCGATGCTACAAGAACAATATAAGACTAAGTTTGTGTTGAAACTTTCCAAAATGAAATCTCCTTATGATCAATAGGAAATAAACAACTAACTAACTTAACTAACTACATATACTTAGTAAGTGGGCCCCCTTAGCAAGCAACAACCAGCTATGCAAGAATTCAACTCAGAACTTCATCAACTTTTATTCATAAACTCGGAATGATATACATTGTTTTGCTCATATGAAAACTAACACAAAACTCTATCTCTTATCATAATACTAACTCTTACATATATTCTGCTTCTTATTATCATACTAACTTTTACATGCTATGCTTGCTCACTCACGCAGGAGGAACACTTATTTAAACTAGAAAAGCAACTAACTACCTAACTCTAACAGAGAAAGATGTGGACATAAATGTATCCTAAAACTGAGGAACAGACTTGTCATAAATGAAAGTATATCTGTTCAACCCAATCCAGAGAGAATTTAGCATTCCACTCTTTCCAGATTAATTGATCATTTCAGTTTCTTCCCAACAACCCGGACAGAGAGTCTTCGCTGGAACAACTTCCTCGACATCATGTAGGAAATGGACTTTACTGCAGGGCTGAGATCCACTACGCTTGACTCATTCATGCTCCCTTCAACAACTTGCGATGCACATGGCAACAAAAGAAAAAGTAAGCATGCGTGGCAAACAACACGATACATTCATTAATCACATATTAAATCTATTTCATTATTCAAAAACCATATGCATTATACCAGTCATTCGAAAGGTCAAACAGGGTAATCAATAAGACACATAGAGATGTAAAGCTGCAAGAATATAGGAATGTATTGTTACAGGATACTACCCAAAAGTCTTTAATAAAAGAGTTGAAACATCCATTAGCAACAAGAGTAGAGATATTAACAATACATCAAAATACTCGGATTATGAGCATATCCCGATCTCATCACCAACCCATTTCAAGTCTACGTCCCTGGGTTGACAAGTTAAATGTATGTTCATGATGATTGAGATAGCTATTCAGATTAGATGTCCAATCTCTAAATCACATCTTTAAGGGCTTAGTTGTTAAATCATTGCAGGAGGCCAACATTTTTGGCATTGTTGCCAAGGATGGTGTCAAACTAGAGAGTTCTTTGGAGTCATTTATAGTTTCTTTCCTATTGAATTATTTCAGAAATTTTGTTCTGAGTATACCCCTCATGTAGGAAAGTAATGATCCACTATCCTTTTACCAATTCTTTGTGAGTTGGTTGATAGTGAGTTGATACCGTATGCATAGAGGAAGGAGGAGAGATGCTCATGGTAGATTCCTTCCTAATAACCCTAATCCATTCTAGCTAGTTTAGTATCAGAATCTGCTAAGAGATGAACAAGAAGAGCCACATCCCTTTGTTGATGCATTTCCAGATCTAACTAGTTTTGAAATTTCCTTTGAAGACCAAAACCAGATTTAGAATCCCTTTTCTTTTGAACTCCATCAGGAAGGCGTGTGTGATGCAAATAGAAACAAACCTAACCAACTAGCTTTTCCTCTCCCCATCGCTCATCATAATGAAGTTGACAACCTCAAAAATATCCCTACTTCATTCCTTCCTAAGTTCTATGGACTTGTCACAGAATATCCTGATACTTTCTTGTTTGGGTTTGATAAACTCTGTAGGAGTTATGACTATATCATTGATTCCCATAGGCTTAAGCTATTCCCTACCACCTTGAAAGAAGCTACATTAAGATGGTTTATGAGCCTAGGCAGAAATATTGTTGAGACATGGGAGGACATGAAGAAAAAGTTCCTTGAGAAGTACAAGGAATATTGTAGGGGTAGTGACATGAGGGGAGATGACATTTTAAGGATGCAACAAAAGGAAGATGAGAGCCTAGAGGATTACATTTCAAGGTTTATGTTTTTCCTACAAAAATCTCCACACCATACACTCAATGAAGAATCACAAAAGTTGTTTTTCCTAAGAGGAATTAATGATAGCTACACTAATGCCTTGGACCTGATGGGAGGAGGAGTTATCACCCAAGTTCCTTGGGAGGATATCAAGAAGATATGTTAGAACTATTCTAGGGAAGCTTCAAAGAAAGGCAAAGCTTACCAATCCTCTATGGGTAAGTCATCTACCAATGGAGTTTCAAGAATGGAGATTACTCACTTGCTGGCATACTTCAAGGAAGACATCATAAACAATCTGGCTACTTAGTTGGATACACTTTAGGCCAAGAAGAAATAAGAGGAGGTAGAGGAAATGTTGGAAAAATATTTCTCTCATTGCAGACAAAAGAAGGACTGCAAATGCAAGATGGTAGCTAATATTGACAGTAAGAAGATTCCACCTGAGTTCAAGCCAATCCAAGGTGAAGATGACCAAGTCTACTACATTGCACAAAGGATACCATGGGTTTCAAGACATAGTATGCTACCAGATCCACTATCTTTTGCTAGGCCATATTTCAATTCTTATTCATCTAGAAACCAATGGCAACCCCCATATCCATCCAATTCTGGAGGATATCCACCATAGCCTTGGAGTAACCCTCCAAATTCCTAGCCCAATCACCAAAAATCTCCACCCCAGTGGCAACAACCTCAAGGGAATTGGCAGTAGTTTCAAGGAAACTAGCAGCCACCCCTAGGAAATTGGCAACAAACATCTCAATGGAGGGGAGGACAACAATGGCCAAACTAGACAACCAATTACATGCAGCCACCTTCTCAGCCCCAACAACCTACTATAATGCCTCCTCCTGCTAGTTTAAGTTCAAATACACCTAAACCTACTCAGCTACTAGCTCATCCCACACCTAATCTAAATAACAAACCAGAACAACCAACATACTTTGTTGATCCAAATCAATTCCCTGCATATGTTGTGAGTGTAAGTGACATCTACTTGTATTCAGGAACTATTTTGTCAACTCCTTCCACACCCATTATCACTGACCTCTAAATTCCCCCATTTAGCCAACTGTACCTAGAAATCCTGAACTAGTCCTAGTCAAGTAGACTAAACAAGAACCACCATTTCCTTAGAGGTTGGAAACTGTGAAACAAAAGGAAGAGAAAGAGGAACAAACCTTTGACATTTTAGATCAGTTGAAGCATATATGTGTCTAGATACCTCTATTTTAGGCCATAAAAAATGTTCCTATTTATGGCAAAGCAATTAAGGAAGCATCCCTTAAGAAGCCAAGCAAGAAGAAGAAAGACCCCACTACGGTTCATGTGGTGGGACAGTTGCCTAACACCATGCTTGAGAAAGTGACTATTCCCAAATATAATGACCCAGAGAGTCCTATTGTAGGAGTTGTTATAAATGGGATCCAAATAAAGAATGCTCTGATTGATTTGGGAGCAACAATAAATGTAATGACTAAAGACATCCTACAACAACTAAATGTTGCAAGCATGAGACCTACTCCTACTGTCCAACAACTTGCTAATAGTTCCATTGTTAAACTTGATGGTATAGTAGAGGATGTTGTGGTAACTCTAGACTCTTGGGAGTATCCAATAGACTTCATGATTCTTTCTCCTAAAGCTACACTAGGCGGGTACCCCATTATTCTAGGAAGGTCATGGTTAGCAATAGTAGATGCCTATATTGGATGTCAGACATGAGACATGACCATTTCTAATGGAAAGAGCACCAAAAAGCTTGTTATCTACCCTCTTTCTCAACCATCACATGATATGGATAACACCATATGGACATGTGTTGGTGAAGTGGCCGAAAAAGTCAATTTTGTGGCATAGCTCATGATGTTAAGCAAAGTTCTTTCATGCAACTTCAAGATGAAGATGAAGTATTGTCTAACATAATTCAGAACCATTGTAAGGTGCAGGAAGACTCATCCTCTCATGCATCTGATTCTATTGATCCAATAAAGACACTTTTGCTTGCTCTTCCTACAATAGAACTTCCTGTAGCAACAGGTATGTCTCATACATTGTTGCCACATGAACTCAAGGTACCAAGCATTAGTGAAGTAGTTATGGTAGAGATAACCACACAAGTGCAAGTGTTAGAAGGGAAATATCTAAACATTAATAGCAAGCTAAGTGCAGAACAATAGTTATCATTGACAAACTTACTGAGGACCCACTAGCATGCATTTACATGGGACTATCATGATATGAAGGGATTAGATCCTAAGCTATGCACTCACAGGATATACATCAAAGATGATTGTACACGAGTGAGGAAACCATAAAGAAGAATTAACCCTACATTGAGAGAAATTGTAAAAGGAGAACTACCAAAATTGTTAGATGCGAGATTTATCTACCCCATTTTAGATATCTAGTGGGTGTCTCCATTGGTGATTGTGTCCAAAAAGGGAGGGAAGTGGAAAATTTGTGTTTATTACAAGGAACTCAATGCTACCACCAAAAAGGATCATTTTCCCCTTCCTTTCATAGACCAAGTTCTAGATTCACTTGCAAGAAAGCAATACTTTTCTTTTCTAGATGGATTCAGTGGCTATAACCAAATCCAAATTGCACCTAAGGACCAGGAGAAGACCAATTTTACCTGTCCATGGGGGACCTATGCCTACTCAATCCTTCCATTTGGCTTATGTAATGCACCTACAAATTTTTAGAGGGAAATCATTACCATATTTTCAAATATCTCTCATGATTGCATGGAAATTTATACGGATGACTTTACTACCTACAGTGCTGATTTTAATGAAGCATTGGAAAATCTCAAGAGAGTCCTATAGAGATGTGAAGACCACAATCTATCTTTAAATAGTGAAAAGTGCTTCATGATGATGTAAGAAGGTGAAATCCTTTGCCACTACATCTCTCACAAAGGAATCCAAGTAGATCCTACATGATTGAGGTGATCACTAATCTTCCTATACCTGCAAAGCAAAAAGATGTTAGGAGTTTCTTGGGACATGCAGGTTATTATAGATAGTTCATCAAAGACTTCATCAAAATGGCAGCACCATTATAAAATCTCCTAGCTAAAGATGTTGAGTTCCAATAGACAAAAGACTGTGACAAGGCATTTTTCGACTTGAAAGCAGCTTTAACTCGTGCTCTTGTACTCAAAGGTCCTAATTGGGAGCTTCCTTTTCACATTCATACAGATGCATCAGACTATGCTATAAGAGAAATTTTAGGACAGAAAGAAGGATCCATTGAGAATGCTATTTATTTTGTCAACAAAAATTTGCAAGGAGTTGAATTCAACTATACAATGATAGAAAAAAAATGTTGGCAATGGTCTATTCCCTTAACAAATTTAGGCACTACATAACAGGCTATCAAATCTTTGTGCACACCAACCATGCAACCATTAGGTACCTCATGAATAAACCCCTGATATCAGGTAGGCTAGCAAGATGGTTATTGTTGATGCAGGAGTTTGACATAACCATTATGGATAAACTAGGAAAGGCCAATGTTGTTGCATACTTTCTTTCAAGGATAAATACATCAGAGGAAAATGAAGTCATTGATGACTCTTTCCCTGATGAACACTTATTTTCCATCAGTGTCCATACACCTTGGAAAGCTAACATAGCTAAATATCTAGTCATAGGGAGAGTTCCTTCTCATTTCTCTCCAAAAGAGAGAAGAGTGCTCATTGAAAAATATTTTCCTTTTTCATGGATTGTTGGATGTTTGTTGTACACTTGACCAGACCATGTCATGAGGAGAGGTGTGAGGGAAGATGAGACATATGATATTTTTCATGCATGTCACAATGAACCCTGTGGAGGGCATTTTGCAGCCAAGAGGACAATATTGAAAATTTTGAACATAGGATATTACTGGCCCACACTCCACAAGGATGCAGGGAAATATACAAGGAAGTATGATAGATGTCAAAGGATGGGCCGGCCAACCAAATTTGATGAGATTCCCCTTTACCCCCAGGTAGTACTCACTCCATTTGATAAATTGGGATTGGATTTTGTAGGACCCATTGATCCTCCATCAAATGGTAAATCCTATATCTCAGTATGCACTGATTATGTAACCAAGTGGATAGAAGTTAAGGCCATGAAGCATGCAAGAGATAATAACATTGAAATTTTTCTTTGAGAAAATTTTCACACGATATGGGGTTCCAAGAGAGATAGTGACTGATCAAGGGGCTCAATTCACTTCAACCCTTGTTACATCACTGGTCAATGAGTACAACATAAGGCACAAGAAGTCTACTCCTTACCACCCTCATGCCAATGGCCAAGTTTAGGTGACTAACAGGGAAATTGAAGTCATTTTGACCAAAATAGTGGCTATCCATAGAAAGGATTGGAAAAATAGTCTACCAGAAGCTATTTGGGCCTATGGGACAACCTGGAAGACAACCACAGGATTCACTCCTTTTGAGTTGTTGTATGGAAAGATAGCTATGATGCCCATTGAATTTGAGCATAAGACTCTTAGGACTACAATAGAATTGGGTATGGATATCTTTGGGGCACAAAGGGACATAATCATGCAGTTGAATGCTTTGCATGAAATGAGGAAAGCAGCCTTGCATCACACTGAGGTAGTGCAAAATCAGACAATAAAGTGGCATGACAAATTTATAAGGGATAAGAAATTCAATCCAGGTGATTGGGCATTGCTCTACGACTCAAGGTATTAGGATAATGCAAGAAAATTGTAGATAAGGTGGCTAGGACCATATGAGGTTGTTGAATTCTTCCCCAATAGAGTTGTTCAGCTCACCACCATTGACCTTGTCAAATTTAAGTTGCTTGTCAATGGTTATCGCCTCAGGGTGTATCACAAGCCAAATTCCATGGAGGAATTCTTGTAGCAATTCACTCAACATGCAAGACCTGAACTTCCTGCAACCAAAGGAAGCAGACCTAGTGTCCCTCCTTCTGGCTAACTAAGGTACGTAACTTGTCATAATAAAAACTTCCACTTTTTTGGGAGTCCACTTCTTCATTCATTCACCCATCTACCCATCCATCTCCACATTTCTCTCTCTTCCATCACGCTGCCATAACTTCACTTCATTCCACTCCACTTTCATTAATTGCTCAACTAACTTTGTAAAAGGTGACCAATACTTTCTCCATAATCTTTGCAATAGATCTTCCAAGAATTCAAGTACATGTGCATCAATTTGTTATATCTTAATTGTCTTTTAGTACATTCATTTAGTTATTGTACATTAATATAGATGTTCTCCATAGCATGTAATTATTCCCTACCCCTGTCAACTCATCCCTACTATCTCGCATATGAGGACACATGCTCAAATTTAGGTTGGGGGGAAGTGTGAGTACCATGTCCACGTGTCAGTCCATGTTGCTTGATGCCAACAAAGTTTAAATTGAGTGAATTTGAATTATGGGTGAGATGTTGGCTCGCATGTGTGAGATGATATGAACTGCCACCATTTTTCTTGATCATTTCCTTCATTTATTACTCCTTTACTGCCTTTATTGCTCCTATCACAATCCTAAGCTGCCAAAAAGGTAAAATTTAGATGACACTGGCGTTGGGAATTTAGCAGTGTTGTAGGAAGGAGAAATTTAGTTTTTAGATGAAGATTGCAGGAAGGGAAACCTTGCAGAGTGATTGTTTAATTGGAGACAGCTGAACAATGGGAGGTGGATTAATTCAAAATGAACCCACGATTCATCATGTATTATTGCAGGATGCACATTTCTAGGCCAAGTTTAGAAACTTCAGGTGGTTAGATTATTTCCTGAAGCTTAATGGTTTTGATGAAGATGTCGCATTGGAAATTTTCTAGACATTGTCTAAAGGAAAGGCCATGGTAAAAGGGTTGGAGGTAATGGCTACTGAAGAAAGGATTGCAGAAGTTATAGGGTTTCCTACAAACGGTGAACATTATCCTACTACCAAAGATACCAGGTTAGCTAGGGCTGAATTTACAAAACCTAGTGACCCTCCATTGAGTGTGGACAAGCAAGGTGTGAAGAGAACCTCTCTGCATGAGCCATGGAAGAAAGTAGTTGTTTATGTTGTGAAGTACATTACCTATGAAGGTCATCAGTCAAATCTACATTCTATGCACTTCAAACTCCTGAATCACATGAGGCATGGTAGAACAATGAATGTGCCAAATGTGCTATACCACCTTCTTTCAATCATGGTGGTCGAGACCCAAAAAGGTAGGGATAATTCCGTTTCCCACCACTGTATGATCAAATTGCAAGTAGAAAAGTCTCTGCATGATGTGTCTGACATGACTTGGGAAGAATTCCTAAATATTGATCAAATTAGACCAGAACATTTGTGACCTAGGGTTTTTCCTCAACCTCGTAGGGCTAAGAGGAGGGTGAGTTTTCTTGAAACCACTCCTAGAACCTCAACTTTTGGCATAGGCCCTAGTGTAAACCCTCCTACAGCTGAACAAACCATAGAGATTAGTTCTTCTAAGGTAGAACATTTAGACAAAGAAATTTCCTCTTTAGATTATGATGATGATGTCCCTCTTGGCATCCTAATTCGAACCAGGGAATAAAAGAAAGAGGCGGAAATAAGGAAAGGAAAAGCTAAAAAGAAAATGATAGAAAAGGAAGTGCCAAGCTCTAAGAAATGAAAGGCTAACATTGTTCTTCCTGCAGCCAAAGAAAAACATGGGAGCCCTCCTAGAAAATCAAGACCAGCTGGGCCAACCTTTGGTGTATCTCTGGAGGGAAGCCCTAGGGCTAGAGAAACATCACAAGAGGACATAAAAGCCCCAATGGGGTAGGTGAATGTTGAGGAAAAGGACCAACTCCAACATCAACTTCCTCCTCACCTCTGCCAAACCTAAGAATGGGAACATCCTCTCCCTCCCTCTACCTCCTCCCTAACAATCTCCTCATATGCATGCTCCTCCAGAATTTCCTCCCCTGTTGCATGCTCCTCGTCACCAACTCCAACATTAATCTCCTCCTCACCTCTTCCAACCCTGAGCATGGGAACATGGCTAATAAGCAAGGGCCCCAGGCATAAACCACCCATCTCTCGAGCATACCTACAAGCATATCCCCCCATCCTACAGGGAATCCATGACCTTGGCAGTCAGGAAGAACTATACCTCCTATCAATGTACATAATAGACAATCTAACCTATCATATCTCTCTGCTAGCACATGCCATCTAACCTCATAATGGTCAATCCCCAACTGTCTAATGTCATCATGGGGTTAGTATTTGCATATCTCTATAAATCCCCTCTATGTATCATACATCACTATGGCTCCTCTAATCGGTAGCCTCAATATCCTATACACGTCCTCTAATGTAACCATCACCTCACCTATCAACAGATGAAATGACGATCTCTCTGAATGCCACTGCTCACATAACGTAGTCAATAGTCCTCGATTTTCCTAAATAGTGGGAATGAATGTCACATGATGTAAACCCAAATGCCATAGAAACCATTTCTCCCCACTCCACAAACTATCATGGAAGTCAAAATTCAACAGTCTCAACTCTCTGGTATATATAGGATCCAATACAACCTGCAGTGGTATTATGCATGCCTCATGTCAGAATCAACAACCTATCCTAGTAAAAAATTCAAAATTCCAAGCCAGTAAAATGCGTCATTAAATTTGCAAATGTGTCACAAAATATCAAATGTGTTACTTAATTTGCAAATGCGTCACAAATTGTCATATGCGTCGATCTAGAATACAAATGCGTTCTTCAAAGCAAATGTGTATATATATAGTCACGCATACTCAACATGCTATTAGAAACGAAAATGCGTCGAACAAATTTTTCAAATGCGTAATATAATTCTATATGCGTAAATGTAAAATGCAAATGTCACTCAAATTAACAAATGTGTTGCAATAAAATACAGATGCATACATGTTTTAAAAACCTATGCTGCACTATAACATGAATTAACAAATGCGTAATTTTGCATACATATGCATTGTTTACGCATGCAAATGCGATTTTCTACAAAAGTGATGCATTATAACAAAGGGAAATAAATGCATAAAAATGCATGCAAATTAAAATTTCTGAGTCAGTCCTAGATAACATAATCTTGGGCCCACGCCTACAAGCTCCTAAATCTGGGAGGATGATAAGCAAGATGGTGTGAGGTGGAACTGGACATTGTCACTAGAGTCCAGGTGAAAAATCCTAATTCTTCAAAATTAGGAGGGGTGAAAATGAATTGATTTCACCTTTCATTTATACCTAGGGTTTAGGTGGTGTTTCTTCTGAATCTTTATCTATTGACGTATCTTCCACTTATTGACTCCACATACATCCCTTTAAATAATTCCTCAAATTCATTTATAATAACTCCATTGTAATACTTTGTAATCAAATTGATGAATCTAATTATTCTAATCTTTTTTGATTTTTGAAAATTTGTCAATTTTCCCAAGGGGGCATTCCTTCACCTATTCTACACTGAGGCATGACTGGGGCATGTTTTTGGTCGATTTTCTTTAACACAACGCCGAAATGACATTGTATCAAAGAGGGGAAAAATTTAGACACTGAAATTTGGTCTAAGCTTGTGACTTCAATTTCTTCACGATTCGTATTGTCATGGTAATGATTAAATAATGTTAATTATTGAATTAATTTCTAAATTCCTCTTTCATATATTAATTAAATAAATTTTAATTATTTAATTAATTCAATTTAACATTTATTCATCTATTAATTAAATAAATTTAATTATTTAATTAATTCACATTTTCTTTATTCTATCCTAATTAATTAAATAAACACTCTTTATTTAATTATGTCACTAATTAACCTTAACCTCTTTCTTAAATTAAATAAATTCTTATTTGATTTATCTTTATCATATTTTTTACTATAATTAAATAAATTATTTAATTATTTAATTATTCATTTAACCTTTTCTTCAGTCAATTAAATAAATCTTATTTATTTAATTAATCCCTAAAGGTTGAATCTTGAATTAAATAATCATTTAATTCATAAAAGTCTATTTTTAACACATTCCTCTATATTTAGATAAATGTTTAAGTTATCTAAGTATTCATTCCCACTTGACTCGAGATCTATTTGAATTAGTCAGTTATCTCCTCATTTAATGTCTGAGTGTCTTTCGCGAATAGACTCTCTGTCATAACCAGTTAGTTATCTAGTTCTAACTCGTATGCATGTACATGCTTATTAATTAAATATCTTTATTTAATTAATTAAATTTTGTGTGTGTTCGAACATAACGTTGATTTTAATCTATCTTTATCTTTGTCATGCAAATATTATTCTTCTATTTTTGAATACCAAACTCGAAGATTAAATCATTATTTAATCTTTATCTCTATTCTTAGTTTTTATCACTCATGTCAGTACTAATAGTTATCATAATGCATGTTGAATCCTTTGATCTCAATCGTTCATTTATCTTTCGATCTTGGCCTGCCATTCGAATGATCAATTCTCTATAAATTGATCTGACTTTTATCATTCCTCCCTCTCCTGAAATCTTATGATTTTTGGAAGCATATTTATTATCTGAATCTTCGATGTTTTGCTAAATCACTATCACAAGCTATACTTGCATAGAGAAATCTGAGGGCAATTATACTACAACGGTGAAATGGAGAAGGACAATTGAGGTCATACATGGAACTACAAAGATATTGGGTGAGATTTTTCAGTTTATTTATGTTTTAACTTTCCTTTGTTCTCTATTGTTTAGCTTAGATTGCATTAGAGCTTGATTGCATTGTTGTGTGCTTTTAATCTTTCATTTTTTTCATGATGTTATAGATACATTAGTAATTTGTTTTTTGGTATTTGAAAAGTTATATCAAGCTTATGTTGTTACTAATGTATAGAGTGGAATCACCAAAGAATAGAGAAAATATTCTCAAGCATGTAGTCGCCCAAGTATAGAGCGTATATGCCCAAGAGGGAGCAGAGCCGCCCAAGTAGCATATCCACCCAAGTAGCATATCCACCCAAGTAGTGATGGATCCACCCTTCTAGATTAGCTCCACGTCTATAGGTGTGGATATGCCTATGAACAAAGTCACCTATGTGTGAGTGTATCCCGCTTCGTAGGTGCAGATCCACCTCTATAGGAGTAGATCCACTTGTTCTTCATGAGGGATCTAGATGGTTGGAGGCTAAAGAAGATATGCCTATGTGGGGATGGAGCCACCCAGTTACAGAGTGGATGCACCCATCTAGATTGTATCCAACTTTGTGCAAGAAACTTGTAAGAAAAAATTTCAAAAAAACTAATTTGTGCCAAAATGTGTGTAGTCAAATTTGTGCCTAAATTCAATGAAAGTTGTAATAAAATCCAAACAACACAAAAAACAAAATAACACTTAGATTAGGCATGAAAATATCAAACTAATGTAATGAGACTCATGTTGAGCAGATTTTCCCATGATTGTCAATTTTGGATGTGTGCTCACAAAATTTTGGTAGCATAACAACACTACAATGAAAAATAAGAGAATTTTTTGATAGAATTGTTAAGGGTTGGATATATAGATTTGGTTGAAAATTGATGAATTTCTATGATGGCTTGATGGAAATCAAGGGTTGAGAGTGATTGGGATCTCTCAAGCCATAATATTGTGCCCAATGGCACAATGACAGGGCTTGAGAGGGAGATTGTATCTTGAAGGGACAAGGCCCATCTGATTGATGTGATGAGGGGGTTGACCCATTTAATCAAAGATTAAGTATGTGAAAATGATTAGTGGGTTGGTTTGGTGGGGATTAAGATTAGCGTTAGTGAAAATGGGAGAATATGGAGGATGTGATATTTAGAGAGAGAAAAATAGGAATTAGATAATTAGATTGAATTCCTATTTCTAGGAAAGCGTATTTGGGGATTAAAGTGAATAAATAAGGGTATTTATTTAATTTAATAGATGAATGATATGGGGGTAAATAATTAAAGGTAATTAATTACTTTAGGATCGGATTTGAGGATGATAGAAGAAATAGATTATGATGAAGGTTGATATAATTGAATATTAATTAAATAATAGGGTATTATTAAATTAATATAGAGGATAAAAATTTGGTTGAATTAGGGGTAAATTGACCAAATTAATGTGGTAAATTTTTACCTTCTACAATACCAGTAATGTGTGTAGTGGAATGTGTAAGGAGATGGCATCAAACCTGAAGAGAACATCTCCATAAAATCTAGATCTCACACAACCTTCTTGAATGAACCACCAGATGTTTCATCACATGTAGCAAAAGCATGATCAATATGTGGATGCACCTAAACAACAATGTTAGAATGATCAATACGTGGCTCATGTTCTCCACCAAATGATCTAGTTGTATGATCAACATTAGAATGCTATGAGTTAGCTACATGAATCTCTAAGTCCCCATAAATGTGATCCACATATGAACTAATATCTACTAAAGGGATCCAGAACTATGATGAATCACATGGTATGATATAAGTAGGTCCTAAAAAAATCTATGACATGTATTCCTCTAAATCTAAACATCACTTGTAGTGCAGTCCATATCATATGGAGACAAGATTCCTACCAAAAAATAGGCATTTGACTTAATAGGTGACCTACATGGATGCCTCATCAAGTATTACCCCACACAATCTAAAAATATCCTCTGATCCTGCATTGCAGTCTTAACAATACTATCAATTGCTTCCTATTGGGAAGCAATGACAACATAATAACTAATAGGGTTCAAGGATGGAGCAACATCAATCATCCTCTACCCAACCAAGGTCCTAAAATCTAGATGTTTTCAATCTTCATGATGATAAGCATCCCTGACATAAACCCTACCATCCCCCTTCCCCAAATTAGGTGGTAAATCCAAATAGTTTATATTCAGGCTTAAATAAACCTCAAGGTATAATTGTTGCATAAAATATAATGGAATTTGGTCATTATTTGAATAATGACCATGTGCAACAAGAAATGGAGGATAAATCAATGGAGCCATCTTAAGGAATATGCGCCTATTCACCTAATATTCCCTCACCTAATTTTTGGTGGCATACTAGGGAAAAAATTCTAATTTGATAGCTTCTTTTGGAACTCTTAATTGGACTATACTCAAAGGAACATCACCAAAAACTTATTCCTATATCTTGGAAAGAATTGTTGCTAAAGTATCACCAAAATATGCATGGATGTCTCCTAATGAATGTATAATCCTAACTAAATTCTCTAAAATCATCTCACTTGATAGGTTCTATACACCCCATTGGTCAAAGGGTCCTTAAAAATAAATCTCAATCTCTCAATCTCTATATCAATATGTGTCCAACGCCCATCCATATCGGTGCTACACAAAAATTAATTAAGTTCTAATTTAAATTTATATGGGTATGTATTCATGACACATGAGTAATATATGTTTTTTGATGGCTACCTTTTTTTATTAATAAAATTTAAAAGATTTATGTCTAGCCACCTTTAAAAGGGAATAAAAATGGATAAAGAAGGATAAACTGACAACACTAATGATTTTCCTAGTCATTGTCCATATTTAACTACTCAAGTCAAGTGTTTGAAATATTCATTCTAATTCATTTCCTATTCATGTGAGGGATAATTCTGATGCGCACACCATGAACATGTGATATTTATCTAGAAGATTTAATTGAAATATATATCTTTTATAGTTCAATGAAGAAAAAAATGATTGTAAAAAGGGAAGAGACATTTGAAATTTATATTCATTTCGAGAACCGAGAAATGGAGGAAGTAGCCTTGGAGTTAAGTTGAACTTGTCATGAAAAACTTTTAGTTAGGTTCAAGACATACAAGACTAAGAATCTATATTGCATTATAGTTTAATATATGCACCAAATATTTCATGTTTAATTTTAGATCATATCTAGTTTCACATCTTATATTATTTAATAATAGAGTTATAATTCATATATGCATGTCTTCTAATTATCCTTATGAAGAATAAATTATGAGAACATACCAAGAAAGCAATTATAGTTCAAAACAATGACATAATATACTATGAAAAAACCATACATTCATCCTAAAGGAAAATTTATTTTCCATGGTTAAACCTAAAAGTATTTTGCACGAAATTAAGAAAATATAAAAGATTTATGTCTAGCTTCCTCCAAAGAAGGAAGAACGCAATGGATTGGATGAATGAATAATCATCTATAATGCATAAATATAGAGGATATCACTTAGTTAAATTGATTAGTCTTGATCCTTGCTTCTCTAATATGTTTAAAAGAAAGAAAATATACATGTTATAAGATTAAAAAAATTGGGTTAACATGTATGAGGTCTTTGTATTCCTTGATACTCTGGATCTAGGTGATAATTTGTGTCAAACCAATCATGAGATTGAATCTTTGGTCCATCTAGCTCAAGAAAGTGTTTATTGAGGAAAAGGTCGTCAATCATAATGGTTATGACTAAAACATAGAATTTTTTCACATGTGCAATTGGATATGGACATGAAAATCATATTTTAATATTTAAGGAAACCCATTTTAGTTGTGGATGGCTCTGTTAAATAATGTCTATAGATAGTGGTGATTTGGTCCATTTTGTTGATGAAGGAGTAGGACTTGAGTAAGTTTTTCTAATTATACCTTTAATTCCTTAAGTATAAACACAAGTCCAATTAGGGAGTTGTGGGGGGTAAATTTCATATGATAAGGGATGGTATTAAGGTGGACAAGGAAAATTGTAGCAGTGTTAGGATCACATGTACAATGTTCTAGTACATGGGGAGATATAATATGAGGCTAAATACAACTATCGACCCAATCAAACTTTAATTTAAATAATAATTTTAATTTATCTCTATGACTTTTTAAAAGGGGACGATTGGATAGGTTTAATAGAATTACTTTAACCAACCATATGAGATTCATTTCTCCCAAGTTTGATTTTTTAGTTCATATTAAACTTTAACATTTTACATACAAAATTTTAACCTCACAACTACTCATAGGGATCATGTAACATAACTTACCTATTTAAACTTGCTAACTTCTAAGTGAAAAACTAGCATTCATTGTCTATTAAATCCCTATATAAAATTAAAATTTGTTAAATTAGATTTATTCTATCTTTAAAAGAAAATAAATCTAAGTGGCAATTTTTAATTCCTCTTTTCCCAAATAAAAGGAATTGACATTTTCACTTTAAATATTTACTAAAATAAAATTTAAGATATTTTAAAATTTAAATTTCATAACTTGTATATATTAATGATATTATTTAAAAATTCCTAACATGAGTTAACAAATGGAGAAGCATTGGAATAGCAACGTTCAATTCTTAGGAATCTGCAACGGTCAATTTTCAGGAAAAAATCATGGAGAAGCACTGGAACAGCAACATTCAATTCTCATGAATCTACAACAATCAACTTTCAGAAGAAAATCATGGAGGATTTGGGTTTTAGCAAAAGTGACAATAAATTTTCCAGGTGCGAATGGGTCTTAGGTCCGAAAAAGTGACATTTTTCAAGAGGAAACAGGGTCCAATGTTGGAAAATCAATGGTAACTACGTAGAAAATGCTAGAACCCCATCCTCTCGAGGGCCTCGAAGCTTTCAAGGATATGTTGGCCAATTTGTGAAAAGTGGACCCATAGGGAATGATATTGGGCAACATGTAAGGTACAAATTTACTAGAGTTAAGCATAGATTTGCAAAACCTAATTGGGTTTTGTTTTGCCTTAGTCAACATCTTGACCACAATAAGTAGCCAACTTTTGATATTTGTGAAGAAGATAGGGCATCAAGAGACTACAAGCAGAATCTTACAACTACAAGACAGTATGAAAAAGATCCAAAGTTTTTGAAAAACTATATGAAGATAGCGAGCGTGATCTCAAATCTCTTAGGACTTCAAAGTTGCAAGGGAGAGGTGAATCTTAAGGTCTGATTCAGAGAGGGTTTCATTTGAATCACACAAGAAGTAGGCAAGTGTGGGATTTTCAAGTACTGTCCAAAAGGATTGAACAACCCCAAGATTTCTCTAGTAGGCGCTACTTTGAGTCAGCCCTGAGAAATCAACAAAGGAAATTACAAGATAATTTTAGAAAAGAGCCTTTACAAAATTCTTAGCATCAGGGGATTCAAAAGGATGTACTGGACAATAATACATATAAGGAGAACCAAAATGAAAAATGAAAGGGACCGCTTGAGAGGAAGCAGGCCCAAAGGATCATTACAAGATCGTTGCCCAAGCAAGACAAGAAAACCAAAAACAAGGGTTCCAAGAGGAAAAAAAGGAGAAATGGGCCAAGAAGGAAATCTCGAAAGAAAATCTGGAGACAAAAAGAACTCACCCATTCAGTGCAGAACAAGCATAACAACACGAAAGAGGAAGGGGGAGATGATCAAAGGGGTTCCCAGACGAATTGAAAGGGCATAGGACATATTGCATTTTCGGAGCATCTATTGCAGCCTTAGGTTAAGGATCTCAAAGACAAAGCATTGATTTTTCAAAGCATTGATTTGTAAGTTTGTGAACTTGACCCCTGATTTAGGTAAATTAAAGGAATTACTGGCCGAGGAATGGGAAGGGGACCAAGTAGTTTTTTATTTAGACAAATCTATGGGGATTTTTCTTGTATTTTTTTGTAACAAAGAGAGGCACAATTATGTATTTAAAGTTAAATCTTGGATTTTTGAGGGCTCATGCCTATGCATGTAACCATGGGTTCCAAATTTTAAACCTCAAGATTTTTCTTTAAGATTTGTTCCTTACTAGATTCAAATGCATACTTTACCATTAAAATGCGAGTTATTGAATTTAATTGAAATCACAGCTAATCACTGAGTAGGAATTTTTCTCAAACAAGACCATATATATTTTTTAAACTCTTCAATGCCAGTTAGGGTTTGTGCATTACTTGATATCTCAAAATATTTGCTTCAACAAATCCATCTGGCATCAAAATTTGGGAAATGGGTTCAGAATATCATTTTGGAAACCCAAAATAATGCTTGTGTAAAATGTCATATGTTAGGGCATAAGCCTATAAATTTTTAGACTAGGATTGACCATGATGATTTAAACTATGGGAAGTATGCTAACGTTACTACTAGAGATCTTTCCTCAACACCAGATAATAAATCAATATCAAAAATTGTGAAACATGTCAGCAAGGGTACCTAGTGTGAGAAGAAGAAAGAGAGCAATCTGGAGATAGGAGGGCAATCTAAACTAAAAAAGATTGTATTAATCTCTCTACAAACTAGCAAGAAGGTTTTTTTGATGCATATATACATGGATTATTGTCTTAACCTATATTCACCTTCTCTTCCCAAAATTTTAGAACAACATTTGGACATTATTGTGTGAAAATTGATGTTTGAAGATTTCTCAAAGCTCCAAGACGTGTCATCAAATAGATGCAGGGGTGCTTGTCCTACTCTCCTGTCTCAAGACTCATATACATTGATTCAAACTATT